>NQII01001422.1:370058-385058 GCA_002778355.1 Clitarchus hookeri
GCAGCACCTGCGGACCTTCTTCCAAGGCCTACCACTTCGCTGGAGCTCATTCCCAGATGACAGCCTACCAACACTCACCGCTGAGTTAAGTATAAAAATCGTCGCCCAGAGAAGCCCCACTCAACCACGAAGTCACCCAGTGAATACGAGTAGTCAAATTAGGTACCACACCTCGGAAGGGCTGATGTATGTAGTTCTTGTGTAAACTCCAGACAATATATTCGTCCTTAACAAATGAAACAGTAAAAGGCTTAATTATTACAATACCCTCAACCTCCAAGCACATTATAGTCTGTGCCTGGGGGCATTAACCACGACACTATAAGCCACACTGTCTTCCACAGTGGCGGTATAGCGTCAAGCATTTTTTTTTAACTACATATCCTGTAAAAACAGGCAGTGTTACCTGGTTTTTCCAACCACACGCGAGCAGTAAATGAGTCATAGTAACCACGGCTGTCTGGTCACATCACGGCCACCTGGTTACATTCAGTTTCTGCAATACATTTGTGTTACGTTTTGTAATGTCAATCAATACTGTCAACTTTGTAATTACCTTTGCGTATAATTTTAAGGACATCTGCTGAGATCTGAGACATGTGGCTGAGAGTTAACAAACTTAAACTAATTACAATAATGAATACAAAAAGGCTGTACATAGTAGCAAGTGTTTGATTTTTGTTAATAATTCTGGAGTTTAATTTTTTTGTCTTTCTTTGTGTAAGAGTATTTGTCTCTTATCTGCCAAAACACTGCTTGCATAATTGTGTGCGTTAACACATTCACTGCTGGTGACACANAGAGTATTTGTCTCTTATCTGCCAAAACACTGCTTGCATAATTGTGTGCGTTAACACATTCACTGCTGGTGACACAGCAGGCAGGTATTCAGGGACATAACCTCGGAAATCTAGTTAGGGAAAGCCGATTAGTGTGTCAATAATTACATACAGTTTAATTTAAGCTCTGTAAATGTCCTCCATTACTTCATTACCAAGTGTTGTGGCACTAAACAATCACCTATCCCAGAACATGTTTTTACTGTTAGCCTTTTTCCTTGATGTGGATGTATGTTTCCAGATTATTTTCATTTCAAAAANTCCCAGAACATGTTTTTACTGTTAGCCTTTTTCCTTGATGTGGATGTATGTTTCCAGATTATTTTCATTTCAAAAAGAGATAGATCAGGACTTTAGATCACATTGAAACAATGTATTTGGACTAGGGATTGCAATCTGGCGTCATTTTCAATCCGACTAGATTGATCAAATCAAGATGATTTTCCTTTTTCGGTCTGCAGAAATTAACTTTTAATGAGTTAATCGAGTGTATTGTACTTATAGGTAATTTATAAAAAAAACATATATAAAATCAACTTCATTTCCAATGTTAAAATTAGACAACGAGCAAACAATTAAAATCTAGTACAGTGTAGGTAACTAGTTAAATTTTAACGACACATAACGGGTGGTTAAGTCTTCCTAGATTTCACATTCACAGATAGATCAATTATAGTAAGTAACTTTATAAAATCTAACATAACTAACCTTACATAATTTACTGAGATCACAATAATTAGGTATTTGAGAATGCTAAAAAGTCTCATTCTTATATTTATGACAGAAAAAAAGATCGTAGAAAACAAATAGTGTTATTTGTGTCATCTGCCAGTCGACTTCTAATAGAGCTACAAATATAGTCTGCGGCCGAAAAGGCCCTTTCAGCTTCTACACTTGTCGGCTTTATTGTCAGCAAATAATCATGAATAGCAGACAAGCATTCTCCTCGAACTCCTTCACTTTCAGATGCAGTCATTTCCTTTTTTAGTACTTTATCAAAAATTTTCTCTTTTTTAGCATGTATGGTATAACACGTCGTTTCTTGCTGGATTTGTAACCTTTAATTATTTTTAGTATGTTAGAGCACAATGTGCATTTCACGTTCACAAAGTAGTCTTTTTGCATTTTTTTTAAATAATGCCATACAGTTTTCTCACTGTCCCCACCATAATCCTCCTCATTTTTGCTTGGTGTTGAAAGTGACATGTTTTGAAACTTTTGCCAACTAGGCTAGTAGTACGAGTAGTACCCCTGTAACAATCAAAATACAAAACATCTTTAATTACAATTTTAATCCAAATTTTTGTTCATTTACGTAACTCAACTCAATTCATTCCTAATAATTCAGACGATTTATGTGAAGTATCCGGCATTATTTATTTATTTAATAATCTTTTATATCATTCTCACACTCATAAGTGGAAGTAGTGGAACGTAACGTAAACATAATTCATTTATCAATTCAGCAAAAACAATGTTATTTAAATAAAACACTTTTTAGCGGATACTCTCGCGGTTTATTTTTCATTTTATCCTAAATCTTAAATCATTAGTGCTCGCGTAAGTACAAGAAAAAATTAGGGATGGGTCAGTTCGGTTCTTCGGTTCCAATTTATACAGGTTCTTGAGGTTTGCCTCGGAACCAGTTTTAGGTTAACAACAATTACTCGGTTCTTGGTTCTACACAGCAATGGCAAAACTCTGTTGTTACAAAAATAATTATGGTATTTACTCATATATAGCGCGCCCTTTTTTTCCAACATAAAGGAAAACATTTCTGGGGTGCGTGCTTTACACGGAAAAACAATTAACAAGTGGTAGTCGTAAACTGTTCCTAGATGTTTGGAGGGAAGTGTAGTCTGTTATCTGATCTCTCCCTCTTACATCAACACTCCTCTCCCTTCTCTCTCTCCTTATCTCTCAGCCCTCACCCGTAAACAACACTGCTAGCTGATCCATACATTCCGCCAAGCCTTCTTTGTTTGGTAGGATGGCCGCGGGCCATGAGTAAGAGAGGAAGAAGAGGTTTTTTTCAAGGTGTCACATTCCAGCACTGCAAAAAAAACCAGTGAATCACTGTGTAAAAGACGCAAAAAAAAGGAGCTGCCCTGACACAATAAAAGAAGCAAAAAAATATAAGGAATCCCACTGCCCACCACTGCTGTTGACCTTCTTTTAACGAACTTTTGTAGGTTACCTCTATCATACAGCACACCACAATGTTTTGGTTTGAGGGCCATGAGTTATTTAATTAAAGTATTTTCCAAACATATCACAATCACCACATATTAATGTAAAAAAAGAATAAATTTTTACATATTTACTAACCTCAAATAAATTTAATACAACAAGATTATCTATATACATTAAAACTTATCTACACACTTTGTTATTGTTCAATTCTTCCATATAACTGTTAAATAAAACATTGAATGAATTTTACCTGCACTTATTTAATAAAGTTGCGAGCAAAAGGCAAGTATTCAAAATACATAGAACCAAATACTGGAACCGATATTTAAATTGTAGAATCGGCACCGGAACCGGAATCAACATTTTTGGTTATTCGACACATCCCTAGAAAAAATGTCTATTTACTTACATTTTGATGAAGCAGCGCGATAAAACAAAATACACATTTGTTGACTCGAGCGAGTCGAATACTCGAATTATACTGAGGACTGAGCACGTGGCGCGACGCAGCGTTGAACGACTCGCACGCACCACGCATTTAAAGTACCTACTCATGCAACAGCGCAATTATTTTGCCAAAAATTGCTATCACCGGATTCGGTACCAATATACCGGATCCGGTAAACGTTTAGCGATGCCATATCCGCCGGAATACCGGATCCGATTTTCCGGATTGCAATCCCTAATTTGGACACAATATTTTTCATACTGTTAGTCATAAAGGGGATGCAGCAGCAATAGACCTAAAATAGTGTCTCCTACAAAGTTTATTCATCTGTCACATTGCCTAAAAGTAATATCCACAGGCACTAGACTTAAATTAATTTAACCTTCAGGCACTAAACCTAAAGTTAGTTTGCTTAATCTTAACATTAGCAGAAGTGATTTCTTCTACTGTTGTTTGACTACAGTTATTTTTCCTAGCAAACATTCAAAATTCTGTCTAAGAAAATGTCATAACTCCAGCAACAGGCTGTAGGTTTCATCTAATCTTATTAACTGATTATTAGAAGATTATTAGGAACTTATTAGAAGGTCAAATAACTGAATTAATTTGAATAGTTATTCGAGCAATAACAGTATTTTTCATTGCCACTCTATCACTATGATTATTATATTTAATAGACAAAAAGTAATAATTCAATAATAACCACTAGAGCAGTAGGGCATCAATGACACTGAACATAGGAGTATTATGATTTTAGTGATACAGAATTTGATTCGTATAATTAATTAATAAAATATAAACACGTCACTACTACTAGATGTAGATAACCGCATAGTATTACCATCTAATACTTTTATTAGGCTAACATCTACTGATGTTATTCACGCCTGTAACTTACCATCAAAAGGAGTAAAAATTGATGTAACCCCAGGACAATTACATCAAGCAAAACTAATATTAAATCAAAATGGTTCACTATTTGGTCAATGTTCACAGACCTGTAAAACAATTCACAGCTTCATACCCATTTTTGTAGAAAGAGTACCATCATTTCTCCTACAGAGAATGTGTTTTAACTCCACCAACAGGCAGCAGATCTAGATAAACGCATTAGACATACAAATTTTTTTTTATAGATCTACTTCTTATTTAATTACCAGTAACTACACTTAAACTTATTTCAGTTAAAAGTTAGGAAAACAATTTCTTGACTTTACTTACCAGCTTATCATCATATTGTAATTACGTTTATCAATGACATAGAATTGAAATTTTTTTTTAACCATNTAGCTGTCCCTCAAGGAGGGACTTTACTTACCAGCTTATCATCATATTGTAATTACGTTTATCAATGACATAGAATTGAAATTTTTTTTTAACCATAACTTTAATTGGTTATGTCTATGGTGCGCACATCATCCCGATCAATACTGCTGGAGAATATCAAACACTGGAGCACGCACTGCTTGTCGTGTACTTGTTAACTGGCCAGCGAGATATTTATTTCTTTTGACGCTACTTACTCCCTGTGATATACAGAATCATTCGTAGGGTTCGAGTACCTCTCTGGCACAGACTACAGGCGCTTTGGGTGTCATGGGTTGAAACCTCGAGTAATGCTTCGTCTCCTTATCTCTGCTCTATCTTTCCCTGCGATATTAAAGGTGATGCGTCATTGGGGGTAATTATTTAGGGGCTTATTTTGCTCTGTCTTACCAGGGTGGCTGTTGTCCTCTGCTGCAGGGGAGGGGTAGGAGGTGTCACTGTCTTTACCAGAAGAGAGGTGGGTCTGCGACTGATGGCGGCTCCGATGTAGGTGTTATCTCGAGGCTGTGGTCCCTCCTTCTGTTCCAGTCACCCCCACACCCCCCCAAGGAGGGAGGGGGGAAGCAATAATTATCAACAATAAACTAAACGGGGTTTACAAATAAATACGCCAGTCAAGTTGTGGGTTGTGTAATGTACGTTTATTCTGCGTAAAACAGACACAATGCCCGAGTCTGTACCCAGCAAGTTAGGGGTCTTAAGGATGGGATCAGATACCAAAGTTACTAGAGGCGTAAACCCACTGGCGATCCTGATACTTAAGGACGTTAGGCGTAGGGCACACAAGTACTCAAGATGTCCTTTGAGCGACGACTGCTGGCACTTAGCTGTTTGTGGCTCCTGCTGGGGTTGCTCTGGCAGCAGGTTGAGGTTAGGTCAGCTGGGTGGCCCTTCAAGGGCTCTCTGCTGGGTCTCGTCGGCGTGGTCGTCTCAGCTGGCGTTTTCCTTCAGGGCTGGATCTCTTTGGCGGTGTGGTGGTCTCTGCTGGTGGCTTCCTTCGGGGCTGGAGTGAAGGCTCCAGTAGGCAATCTCTCCCTTGAGGTTGCCGGCATCAACTGCAGTTTGGATGGCGCGTCGCCACATGTATCTTTGCACCGAGCTTCACATGCTACTACCACGAGCGTGGAGTGCAACACATTCCTTACTCTGCCGCTGCGTGACCGTGTATGCTCGCTGCCGGACCGATCGGTCTCACGGCAATGTGCCTTGCGAGGTTACTAGTTTGCGGCCGGTTGCATCGCCGCCTGCTCAGGTGCGAAACATACAGAATCGTGTGCTATTCTCTCGTCGAGAGTGCTGGTTTGCGATGGCGGAGGTATGCCAGTGGCACTTTAGAATAAAATAAGTAGGCGGCACGCGTTAATTTCCCCGCCCCCTTCCCAGCCGGTGCGAAACTGACGTACCCGTCATCGCGTCAGGTTTCAGTTGCTCTTCTGTCTTGCTCCTCTTCTGCAGTTTTCTCTGTGTGCGCCACCGGTTTATTCAGGAGGTGCTAGCCTGACTACTAATGGGATATGTTACCCCTCGGCTCTGCGGGCACAAACACTACGCTGGAGGCGTGGTTATTACAATGTACATTTTTTTTCACTCAAACAACATTGCAGACCATACGAACACTTGAGGATAGAAGTCAAAACTTCAAAGTTTACTGGGCAGTTAAAAGCTTCATTCACTCAGTCCACGGCGTTTGGGGTTGGCACTAAGGCTAGACGGATTGCCATAGGCAATTGCCATGGGCAGCATTTTAATGGACAGGTTTAACCTCATTTTGAGACCTGTACGTTGGTATACTACACTAATCTACACATCATTTAAACTCACTAGGCTGGGTAACAAAGTTGTCTCGGGCACACTTACTATCCAGATCACAGTAATTATAACTTGTCATGTCTTCTCTGCTTCTGCTGTCCTCGTAAAGCAGAGGCTTTCTTGAAGAAAGGAAAACCGGTTTGTGTGGCGGGCAGAGCCGGTAATTGGCAAGCTGCCTGGCAGCAGTTACGTGTAGTGACATGGGTTTCTTTCTTTACAGTTACGGGCAGCACGCAGGCCGTTTAAAGGAAAAACACTCCTATCTTACTGGACTGGAAACTCTGTTCCCGAGTTCAAAACTAATTTCATGCAATTTTTGTCGCTTACACGAGCGGTCTTACGGTGAGTAGAAAGATAAAAAAAACATAGTTACACTGGCAAGAAATATATCTACAATTCGGCTGATGGCCTAGAGATTCCTAAACTTAACAGTTAATAAAGGTGTGGACCTTGTGCAAAGCTAGGTGAGGTCTCTTTCCTGGTCTGTGTTGCACACTCACGCTCTTCGTTACACTGGTACTGGCATTGAACCGTCAAGGCACTGGGACGTCTGGCCCTTATACTAGTGCCGCGGAGGCTCGTTGAACTTATGGTCGGCATCAGGCTGGGCTCCCTGTCACGGTTCTCTCAGCGAGCGACATGAAGCAAACAAACAGACTTACCTCATGCCACACAGAGTCTGTCACTGGGTTGGCCGGCTCGACCACCGGAACTGGCGTGGTCTGCGCCAGGAACATTTTTGGTAGAAACCAGACTGATATTGGTCTCGTCTTGGGCTCTGCAGATACGCCAAGGTTCTCCTGGCCTCGTTCAGCTCCATCGTCTGCTTAGGGAGCAGGACCTCCTCCCGCACTGGGTCCTGGACAGCATTCAGGGAGAAGGGCCTCCTTGCCATCCTCTCGTCTTGGTGTCCTGGGGCCATCTCCAGACTGCTGCAGGCTCTTCTCATTGGGTTGGCTGTGATCTCCCGGTACTTCCTTGCTTCCTCCATATTCAAACGGTGTGGTTCTCCATCAGCGTTCAGTCATAAGGGGCATCATGGTGTTGCCTCATACTCGTTGCTCGTTTCCTTCCACACTCTATCATGGTTTTGGTTTCCACTCACTTCCTCACTCTCCTTTTCTCGCTTGCTTCCACTTCCGCTTACACTTCCACTCCCGCTCTCCCTTTCTCACACGCTTCACCTTCCTCTTTAGCTCTCCCCTCTCGCACGCTTCCACCCACCTTCTCCCCCTCGTATGCTCTGTCTCCATTTGCATCCTTGCTCTCCCCTTCTCACTTGCTGCCACTCGCCCTCTCGCTTTCCCTTTTCTCGCTAGCTTGCACTCGTAATCTCGCGCTCTCCTTCTCGCTCGCTTACACCTCCTATCTTACTCGTTAGCACTTTTGAGTTGTCGGTAAGTGGGTCTTACTGGGACCCCTGGTACCACTACCACCCGGCGTGGTTGCTCGGGTGTTCTCAGGACTCGAACTGAGGTAGGGCTCCATTGAGGTAAGAGCACTGGTGGCTGTGCGACTTTATCCCTCTTGCCCTCTATCTCCACGTTATTGTCCACCATCCGGTGGTCTGATGGCATACTGCGGGTTTCCTCTGGGTCGTCCCTCGGTGACAGTGTGGGGACCCTAGGGGTACTACCGGAATAAGTCTGTGTTTCAATAACCATATCTGGCGAACATTGGGGCTGTCCTAAATTGTTGGGTTGCTGTTTTGTTGATCCCCACCATGGGGAAAGAATCCCTACTTCTCCTCCTGGAGCGGGTGGTGTAGGGGGTGTGATTCGTTGGACTGTTCCCACTCTGGTTCGGAATCTGGGTATTAATCTTCGGCGTCAAACCCTCAGTCATATTAGGGTCTGTTTCTGACAGCCCTTTTCTTTACTTTGGGACCGTGGATGTGGGGTTCTGGTATAGGTCGTATTTGGTTCCTTGCCACCATCCAGATTTTTCTCATCTCGTCCTCCGCCCAATAGATGTTTCCTTGTCACCCTACTACCACATACGACCCTTTCAATTTAGAAGCAAATCCCGCACAGAATTTGTCACTGGCTCTGTTCAAAGGATGGCTGCGTAGTAATACGTGACTACCGTCGGGTAAGTGGCGTTCGACGGTTGCCTGTTCTGGGTACTTACGCTGGATATACCGTTGTTGGTTTCTCCGAGCTGCCCCTGTTCTCCGGATTGCCGCTCTTCTTATTTCTTTGAGGGCAGGAAGTTCTGTAGGTTTGGTTTCTCATTGCCACTCTCCAAGTCGTCTGAGGTTATATAATAGTATCAGATGGCTGGGGGAAGTTCTAAAGGCGTCATTGTGCCATGGTCGCAATGTATACAGGATTTCCGGTAGATGTGCATCCCATTGCGTATGACTGTTGCCCATTCTTATGCGGATGCTCTTTCTGAGCTCTTGGTTCCGACGTTTGGTGGGGTTGGCCTGTGGATGGTAGGCTGGAATCGTCCAACTTTCAGCCTTCCACGTTTCGCATGCTTTCGCCCACTTTTCGCTCGTAAATTGAGCTCCATTGTCGGTTAACATACATTTTGGATATCCCCATCATGGGAAGACCTCTCGTTCTGTCGGATAATGGTAGTTGCTTCCTGATTGGGTAATGGGGAAGCTTCTGTCCATCTAGAGAACTGGTCCATCACTACCAGGAGGTATCTCTCCTCGGTGAGTGTGTGGGTAGGGGCCCATGATATCTACGGCTATGTGGGCCCATGGAATTTCGGATGACGGGGTTTGTATCGCATCTTCGGCATTGGGTGGGCTTTGTTTTCACAAGTCCAGCATTGGGCGACGTATTCTCTGACATCTCTGCCGATTCCTTCCTATGTGTACCTGGTGGTCAGGGCCCTTAAGGTATCTTTTAGAATCCAGGATGACCCAGTGGGGGTGATCATGGTGGTGATCACAGATAGTGGTTCGTAGCTCGTGCGGGACCAAGATTTTCCACTGATTTGTTCACGTCTGCGGCCTCACCCCAATTATGCCATCTTTGACCTCATACTGGTTAGGATGTTTCCTTAGTAACTCCCCTAACTCAGGGTCGGTATGCCGTTGGTCTCATAACCGATCCTTGTTTTCGCGGAACTTGATTAACTGTAGCTCCGTGTTATCTGGCTGTGGTAGTTTAGGAGGCGAAGGAGGCAGCATTCGCTCCCAGTCATCAGTTCCTCTCTCCCTGCAGGGAATCTGCAGTCATCGGGATAATGCATCTGGCAACTTTTTGGTTGAGCCCGGGCAATGCTTGATCATGAATGAAAATTCCATTAGAAGTAAGGCCCACCTACCCAATTTTACCTTTTTGCCAATCATGGTTTTCACCCATGTAAGAGCCTCTTATTGTCAGTTGTGAGGATTAATGGTCGGTCCTCTACGTAATAGCAGTATTTGCATAATGCCAAAATAACAACCAGGCACTCCTGCTCATTATTATGGTAGCAGCGTTCGATCTTGTTTAGCATGGTGCTGGCATATGCTATAATCCGTTGTTGGTCCTGCGACTGTTCCTGGTACAGGACCGCCCCCATTCCGGTTCCGCTTGCATTGGTCTGCAGCATCAGGGGTAATTCTGGCAGATGCTGGTAGAGCATAGGTAGGTCACAATAACTCGCCTTCAATTTGCAGGAACACTTCCTCGTGTGGGTTGGTCCACTTCCAGCAAATGGTTTTGGGTAGGAGTTCGTTGAGGGGGCCATGAGAGTGGCGACGTCTTCTACGAAATCTCGGAGCCAATTGCAGAGCCCCAGAAATTGCTTCAATTGTCTCCGGTTGGTTGGTACCCCAGCCTCCTCAATCTCTGTATCTTCTCTGGCTCGGGGTAGTTATATGTTCTAATTATTCAACCCTGTTTTTCCCAAAGTGGCACTTCTCTAGCCGGCAGGTAAGTCCATGTAGTTCAAATTATTCCAGGACTTTTCGCAAGTGTACCTGGTGCTCCACCCATGTTCGGGAATATACGATCACATCGTCCAGGTAAGCCAGGCAAAACTTTCCGCTATAGACTATCAAAACCACCGCTGATATCAATCACTGGAAGGTGGCGGGTGTGCTCTTCAACCCGAAGGGCATTGTGCGAAACTGCAGCGTTTTGCCTTCTGGGGTGGTCCCTGGGTGTACCGGGATTTGCCAGTGTCCACTGCACATGCCTAGAGTGGACAATATGCGTCTCCTAGGTTGCAGAACATATTATTAGCCAGATTTATAGTTGGGGGCACTATAGGGTAAGCAACATCATTAAAGACCTGGTAGTTGACAGAAAAGCAGAGCTCCTCATCCTTCTTGGGCACTAGCACTACTCTGGCATTATACGGTGAGTCCGTCTGCTCCACTATTCCTTGTGCTTTCATCTCGGCTACGTGGTCTAATATTCATATTTGTTTTTCAAGAAACGTAATTTACTGATTTCCAGTCAATTATTGATGACGATTATGATTTTTCCATAATATGTACAATGAACTGCATACATACACATAAATTCAAACTTACATTAAAACAGAAATTTTGTTCCACAGATACTTGACATGTGATGCGTACTGACATTTATTTAAACACGACTTCGCTTTATCTTCATGTTTCATAACATCACCCCAGGCAAGGTTTGAACCCTGAACGACTTGCTACCAGAGCCTGCCAGCATGCCTATAGATAAGGAGGCACCCACGGACACGTCAGTCAAGTTCGTTTCACCTTTATGACAAATGTCAAGCCAACAACCCACGTGTGATAGAAGCCAGCCAAGCGGTCCAGCTAGGCGCATTAGCTCACCCCACCAATGCGACCCCGTATGACAGATGAAAGCAGGCGCTTGCTTTCACCACGGACCGAGAGATGGCACCAGAGAGCGCAGCTCTGCCCACGGGAGAAGGATCTCTCCCCGCCACCCCCGCACCACGAGAGCCCGCAGGCAGATGGAATATATGTCAGTGCACAGCCGCAGAACGGCAGTTCATTCTCCAGTGTAGGACCACTGCTACCTACCAGACATCTTCAAGACCTTCACCAGCAACCCCCGAAGATGTTTTCACCCCTTGAACACCCACTACCCTTCTGATAGTGCCACCAGAGTCCCTTCTGGATAACAGCATCGAGTTGGTTATGGTCAGTTAGTATCATATCTACCTAGCCGCATCTGCTCTTGTCTAGTTTAGGACCAGGTCCTTTTCACCTGGTTTATCGTAGTCTACTTCCGTTACAGTCCTTAATAGTTAGTTGTTAGTACTTGCCACCGTGTCTATTTCCTCACTGGAATATACAAATTTTTCTATTGAACCTCTGAGTACTGTTTCTAGCGTGACTGTGACTTTTATCCCCCGTAGATGTCAGCCCACCAAGGAAAAATAGAAGACTGTGTCATTACAACCCAATTGCTGAACCTAGAGTAAGACTGTGGGCTCCCTTAACCGGATACACGTACTTCGCAAACACACCCATTAGACGGCCACCCATACTGTGCACCTGTTGCTCATGTTGCAGATGCAATCCCGCATGACAGACACACCTGCTTTCGCCACGGACCGAGAAATGGCATCAGACAGCGCAGCTCCGTTCACGGCACAGTTTAGAAACAGCAACAATTTATATAAGGCACCAGCAGAAGCTATATTCCAAAAATAGAATACTTTAATGATAATAACAGTATTAAATTTTCATTGTATATGATGTGTTTACAACACAGGCAGACATGGTAAACATAAAATAATTTTTCAATGGATTTTTTCAAAAAGTTTCAAGAAACAGTAAATGGACTATACAATATATGACATGTAGTCAAAAGCTGCAAAAAAAAATTTGCACAAGTGAGTGCGTTGTTAGCAGTTCAGTTGGGTGGAACGTAACATCTTGCATTGAACACGCGCACATCGTATTTCCCCCAAGTCAGTTGGTTCCATGCTGTGCTGAGAAGTGTCGCGCAGTCGCATGCAAAGTATGAAGTAGAGGGAAAGCTGATCGACACTACATACTGATGTACAGTTATACTTGTATCGTATGTTCAATCACTATCCCAAAACCTATTTACAAACAAGTTGCGTCCAGTTTGTGGTTTGGTACAGCAAAATCACAATGGCCAAGACAATGTTCCTCAACTGCCTGGCCACAACTCTTTCCTGGACTGCAAATATTGATTTACTTTACCTCTATCAGATGCAGCAAGATAATCCTTTCTTTTTTCCCCCTTCTTGCCATATCACGCAAATGTTTTTAGCTTTTGATTTGTTTTTATTTATAAAAGATACTTAGAGGCACCTCTGTGGCTATCGAAGCTAGGAATACTAGTTTCCTAGTTCATATCACATTGCTGGAAAAAAGGTTTAAAAAGTTGGGAAAACTGCACTAGAATACAGGTTCTTATGGAAATGAGAGAGCTGGTCCTGAGACATAATTTGGCTGTCACCACTCAACCCGATACCATCAATGAGATATAGCTGCTTTCTACTAAGACTTGCCTGGCCTATTTTAAATGACATTTCTGGTTCTTAAACACATTATACATGTTCACAAAAATAAATTAACTTCTAATCAATATGATGGTAATAAGACATTATACTTGGTTGCAAATAATGGTATGTCGATACAATAGAACATTGTTAAAATGTTTTTCAAGAGGTCAATAAAATAAAACATATATATGCAGGAAAATCTTATAAGTAGGAAACAATATTACACCTGTAGGAATACAAGCAAAGCAACCATTTTGGTACATAAATACACAGCCAAATTATTAAACATCTTCATATGAATCATGTAAGGCAAAAATATCAGTGATCTGAATTCCATACATTATCAATTACTGCACAGTTGCGTGCTTACGAAAGCTTGCTCACTCATCTACTCTCGGTTATCCAAGTCTTCTTCAGGACCATCACAAATCCCTAATATTTCAAGTATACTGTTTTATATATCTGTTTGTAGGCTACAGCTTTGTTGGTAGGTCTAAAATTTATTTAAGGGAAAAATTACTTTTGAGATGCTGCCAACAACTGAACAATTACTAATGTATTAAGAAGGAAATGAAACCCTTAGCCTTATGGAGAAATAGCAGGACATTGAAATAATGGTTTCATAGGTAGGAAAATGTCATAAGCAGGAAACTTACCACAAGGTACTACTAATATTACATTTAGAATATGTTTTTTAAGTACAAAGTTTGTGTTTATTTGTCTCTTGCATAATACGAACTTGATTTTTAAATAAAACATTAATTCAATTCAATAGCCAGACATTTTCAGAATAGTAAAACGCTACCACAAAAGCATGCACACTTGACCTCGCTTTGTCACCAAAAATGTTTAAACAATGAGTAGTGCATAGGTTTTACCAAGCGCGAGTCAATTATCAATGGCTTCTTGCAGGAAAGTAAAAGAATGTGTTATTGAAACGTTAATTTATTTCAATAGATACAAATTTTCTGAATAAACTGGTATCCTTGAAGGACATATACGATACTCCCTCGTTGTCAAATAAGGTATAAGAGCAGAGCCAGAGTGCCACGTGCCTCATTGCAAGTGCAAGGATGTACTTTGAATTATTAATTATTGAAGGTCGTGAAGACACAAATCTATTGACAGTCGTGTTAACGAAAGATAGTCTGTGATTTTCCTTTCAGTGGCTCAGTGCAGTGTTTTTATTATCATGTGGTCTCCTCACAAAGGATAGTCTCTAGACCGCTGAACCCTGGCACACAACATAAGTAATGGTGGACGTACACGAGTAAACATTGGGCATTTTTAAGGACCGGGTCAACAGGCAAGTGCTAGAGGAGTGGTGTCTACTTTCTCCACCTCTAATTCATACAGCAGTGGCAAAAAAAAAAAAAAAATGCAATGGTTAGCAACCAAAAAGCATGCAACAAACTTATTTTTCAACCTATTTCCTTCAAGTTTTTCAATTTTTTAACCAAATTCCTTTACAGTTTACCAAAAAAAAGGGTTTTTACTTAGACAGTAGTTATTACTGGGGTTGCTTTGCCGAGTTGACTACTGAAAGTTCAAAAGGTTTATGCAATAAAAACTGCCAATTTGTGCAGGGTTACTTTAAAAATACTAAACTGATAAAAATGAAACATTTACCGCAGGTTCATGAACGTCTTCCTCATCACTATCATAATCAGAATTGTTTTTGGACCCAGAATCTGCTGTAGTTGAATTTACATCTTCATTTTCTTTGCCTTCGTCTGAAACACACATCACACACAGTGGGACAGAGCGTAATGCAAGAAGCAAGTAGTGTATATTGCTAAGTGAGTGGCTCAAAGCCTAGAGTCAAGTGCGGCTGCAACACACTGCACACACAAGCCTACTCAGGTAGACAATGTACTCGCTGTCATCACTGGGCAGTAAGACAGATGTCTGGCACGAGTGAGGCACAAAGGCACAGCCAGTATGCTGTAT
>NQII01001422.1:392283-432999 GCA_002778355.1 Clitarchus hookeri
GCCCCTTCTTACGTAGAGATGTTGTTTTGCTACTGCTAAACAGAATAAAATCTGCAGAGAGGATTAGCTAGTGGAAAAAGTGTTGTGGGTTACTGCTAAACATTTTGTTGTTAAAATAATGCTGGCTGAAAAAAATACCTTCAAAAACATCCTCCTCGTCCTCCTCTTCTCCTTCTTCCTCTTCAGGATCATCATATTCTTGTTCTTCAGTGTGTTTGGAGTGACTGCGAGCCTCTGTTGCATCAGCGTTTTCTCCCTTCACATCACATCAAACAGAGTAGGTATAAAAACAATAACAGTAGGAGAACTCAATTGTAAAACACAAATTTATTAGAGGTTTAGTGCCAAAATATTATAAGGCAGCTTTAAGGGTTCCACCTCGCTAAGCCACCAAATATTCTGTAGAGCTTTTCATTCAAACATTATGACATGCATAAAAGATGTGTCACAAAGGAATAGCATTTAATAATATTTCTACAAGCGATGGCTAGTTTCAGATTACTAATACCATTTCTAATGTGTAGTTTTTAGGTACAAAAACATTTCTATAGGAGTTGAAGGGCGTGCAGCACACGTTCTTCTTTATTTTTACACCACAAAATAAAAGTCACTGCTGAGGAAATCAAGAAGTGAGTTGTTGATGTAACAATTGTACTCCAGTTCAGTGGCTGGCACATAAAGGCAATGAGGCATGTGATGAGCGTACCTGGATTGCCCATAGTCACCACACCATTTTAAGTCTCTAAATTGCAACAAAAACCTCCAGTAAGACAGAATCCTTAATCTCCTTCAACATAATACCCTTCTCTGTTTATACACCTATGCATACATATCTTCCACCCTTCACTGCATTGCTGCAGCTCCTCATTTGTCACCCTCGTAAATAGATCTGCCATTTTTATTTAACCCTCTTAAAAAGACTGAAAATGTGTCGCTTTCCATTTTGGGGAACAGGCAGAATCACATGGTACATACTGGGGATGCTTGAGCAAAGACACACATTCAAACACACATGTATGTGACATCATCATTACTGTACACATCCTTTCAAAGTTTCATCAAATACGTTGGAGATTTTTTATATAACAATACATGGCAGATTCACCCACTGCTCAGTTTTTTAAGCTAACCATGATATTGGCAAGATGACACAACAATTTGGTTTTACCAAAGCTCAGAGATGAACAAAACCACATATAAAAATGAGTAGAGAGTTATTTACTCTGAAAACATCAACAACTCCTATCCTATTCAACTAGTGTACAGTACTGCCTCAAGCGTGCCCAGACCCGTTACTTAACAGCCACACTTTGTATACTGAGATATGTCTTAATAAAATTATGTATCAGAATTTAAAAAATTTCCTTTTAAAAACCAATTAATTGAATGCACAAAAAAAATGTACTCTCAACAAGTAAAATTTTGTAGGAACACAGATAAATACAGATTCATACTGAAGGTGGAATAAAAGTTGACAAAAAGTAGCAATGAGTGGAAAAGTTCAGGCAGCTCTCTAACATTGGCGTTTCAAGAGCAGATGAAGGTGAAAAAAGGTGGAAATGGAGCCGGAATGCAAGGGCAGAGGAAACAGTAGATCGCTGAGAAAACCTACTGACCAGCATCATCCGCAACGATTCCCACATACAGAAATTCAGGAGTGTCCCTGTGGGAATCCACCCTGGTTTGCCTTGGTGAGAGGCGAGTGCTCTAGCCACTGTCTCACCATGGCCCCCAGTACCTAAGAAATAATAAATGTATTTTAATAAAATAAAATTATATAATTGACAAATAGTGGAAGTTTTATTAAAGGCATTCAACATAAAAACATTCAGAAAAAAATACTATGCTGTTTACAGCACATCAATATTTTCCATTAAGACTTTTTGGCCATTACTGCAGATGTAACCATGTCATAATTTTAATTCTTGAAGAAAACATTATGGCACGGTAACAATTTTAGGTGTAATGTTGTGACTTATGCCAGAAAACTTTAGAAATGTATACTGCAGAAATTTGTATTTTTACAGGCCTGTACCTAACACATCACTCATACAAAATTAACACTCAAAATCTCTGTCAGCTAATGATAATATGAAAAATATTACTAATAATATGTACCTCAATCCATATTTATACACTTCAGCAATATACTGTCTGAACTCTATAGATCAGTAATTTTACTGAATGGAAACAATCCTGCTGCGATGTGATACCACAAAGTAACTTACAGACAACATACTAAGTTTTTGAATATGCATTTATATAAACATTAAGGGCCCTGTCTAGTGCGGGACTGGTCGAGCAAAAGGATAAGGTTTTACATGTTACATGACTAGGCATGTCTCAACTACCCTGTGTCAGTTGACAAATATACTATATTTATTTATTGTTAATTTGTGTCTTTTAATTTCAGTTTAGCAGATTGTGAATTACAGGACTACCTTACATATTTTCTGTAATAAATAATTGATTTATTTTAAGATTTTCCTTAATTTCTATATTTAATTCTGTGTGTTCTACTGCTCAATTTAATGCAATTTTCTTATTAAGATTAAAAAATATAATTTAGATAATTTCTCTGAGATTTCTGTCAGTTTTAAAGACTTTTAAAATCCCTGGGAATCTTTTTGACTCTTGTTGTTCATGTACTACCGCAGCCTGATGCATTTAATTTTGATTTGGGCATCCGTGTACCGGGATGCAAGCTTCAGACGACTCAACATTTCAGACATCAGGATAACATTGTTGCAGCCAGTCTAACTGGGAAAGTAAGATTTTACACCTGTGTTGACTAACATCCTATTTCTATTCAGATCATTTGTCTTATGAAATCACACTTCCGTATGTCTAGAAATTAAAATTGAGTAATTATAACATTTCTAATTTTCTGTGGACTTATTACCTAGTGGCAGAGTTTAAAATATTTGAATTTCCTTTGCTCCATGATATGAACTGGTCGTGGTCAGAACTTAATTTATTTTTTACTGAAATTAGGTGGCAAGGACCTAATTACCTACCTAAACTAATTATGATAAAGACTACCAAGGCAGAGCGATTTCTTTTGTCACAATTTACCATTACATAAATTAATTTTCTTTGGGCAGCATCAGTCTTTTCCTATTTCTGCTAATTAAAGAATAATTTATTATTTAAATGCACTTTTGTTTTGCCTGCATTAACTGCCATTGCATAAAAGAGTTTTGTTTTAATTTTCATATAAATAAAACATGATTTCGTATTTGTGGTAAATACAATGTTATTTTCAGCCTGAAGTGTAGGCCTTAATCAACAAGGTAAGGTGAAAATGTGTTTTCTATGTTTCCTTGTGTCTCGTGTGATGTAATTTTTTTTGTCATGTACTCTATATTTAGGTTATGCAAACTGAATTCCCATGCTTCGACACATTAAAACATGTTCTCCTACTGTATGCCAGCTGCCTGGTTATGTCACAGTCTTATTACAGTTTTTTTATTAAACTTATTTCATTTTCCAATACTAAAATTACTACCTCTTCTCCACACAATTTTTGACACTATCAAAATGGTGGCTGTCTAATATCCACTGGAAATTACCCCGTCACGTCTTTATGATTAATTAAAATATGAACCAGAATCCCATAAGAGAGGCATATTATTTGCATAGTTTCCTGTACGAAGAGATAACGTGTGACAATCACATGGCGGACACTGAAGCAAGCCAGATCGTTGCACAGCTCTAAACACACATGATAATCTGTACATTTTCCTGACGACGCATGTGTTGAAACGAAAATCACACACAATGTCGCATCTGACTGGGGCAAGTGACGCTAATGCTAGCAATACCAGGACAGTTAAGAATTCAGAAATGACTATGTCGTTCATTAACCCAATCTGATACTGTATTAAGGGAACTACAACAGCCAATACAAGCAGGTATTGCAGGAATTAGTGAATGAATGTGTAAACTGCAAACAGATCTTTCGGCCTGCACCAAGAGAATTGTGCAAAATACCTATTGATTTACAGTCCACTCTGCTTACATAAGTTAGCGAACACACCAGAGAAACCTTCACGAGCATGTCGCAACTACAGGCCGAGTTCTTGGAATTTAAAGGGAAACACTCCATTCAAGCTGAACCAATTTATTGGTCAAGAGTGAATTTGAGTGTTTGAAAATAAATGTTACCCAAATGACACATTTGCAAGACAATGTGCGTCAAATACACCAAATCAGGGCAGACATTACTCAAATATAATACAGTTTTAATCCTACTGCGAATTGGTTCAATGTAGAAGTGGAATCAACGTGCGAAACCATGCAAATACAGTTATCTGAATTGGAGACGCATATTAAAGAAATAGAGGAAAAACAAAACCCTAGTGCAGCCACATAGTTCCACAATTTTGAGTAACCTAGATCATCACCAATTAAATTTATTTGAACGTAATTTAATCACATATTTCCCTCGTTGAGTAGCCCTACCACACTAAACACAAGCAGCTTGAACAAGTCAGTGAGGTTAGCAGCAAGACTACATCATTCTATCAACGTTTTCACGAGCTAACTAAAGCCATTCAAAATATCAGTGAAGCAAATACTGAAACCCACTTAAATAAAAACGTGTCCAAGTTATCACCTGCTATGACACATTTATCAGNTTGAAAATAAATGTTACCCAAATGACACATTTGCAAGACAATGTGCGTCAAATACACCAAATCAGGGCAGACATTACTCAAATATAATACAGTTTTAATCCTACTGCGAATTGGTTCAATGTAGAAGTGGAATCAACGTGCGAAACCATGCAAATACAGTTACCTGAATTGGAGACGCATATTAAAGAAATAGAGGAAAAACAAAACCCTAGTGCAGCCACATAGTTCCACAATTTTGAGTAACCTAGATCACCAATTAAATTTATTTGAACGTAATTTAATCACATATTTCCCTTGTTGAGTAGCCCAACCACACTAAACACAAGCAGCTTGAACAAGTCAGTGAGGTTAGTAGCAAGACTACATCATTCTATCAACGTTTTCACGAGCTAACTAAAGCCATTCAAAATATCAGTGAAGCAAATACTGAAACCCACTTAAATAAAAACGTGTCCAAGTTATCACCTGCTATGACACATTTATCAGGCACTCCATCTATGCCGCCTATGACATTTAGCTAGCCCGCGACCTCCTTCACCGCCCAGCTAAACAGTGGGTTGAAGAGATTCCCACATTTTCTGGGAGAATTATTGAGAAATGGAGGTGTATGCCAAACTGTTTAGGTTCAAAAGAGGGCATTCTGAAATACCTAGGTTTGACTTTGAAAGCTACAGCATTTTTTGGTGTGAGATAAAAGGGAACAAATATTATCTTCCATTGAATTTTATCGGCAATTTCCTTGAAAAGTTCTGGAATGCAAAAATTCCAGGGAACTTAAGACCCACACTACACCTACAAAAATTGGACCCATGAAAAAGTAAATCTTTAGAGCAGCATTTCAGTGAAATTTTTTAGAGCATGCAACATTTAACGGCTCTGATGGAGGACTAGGAATTTGGGTAAGAAATTATTTCTCAACTACCCCACCATTATCAAGAGGGATGGTCCGATCATCCTTTCACTAGTCTATCTGAATTTCAACACCAATTATTAAGGGTTGATACACTTGAGTGACAGAGACTGAATCAACTAAGGAATTATGAGAGACCAAACCTGAGTAGGAGCCCGCCACTCTATCAAAACACCACCGAGAAACACCAAAATCTAGATCCAAAAAATAATTACCATAACACACAACGTAATACTATCGCCTGAGTGAACGTCGTGCAATGGCAACTCAATAAAAATGGAGGGAACAATGTCAACACAAATCCGTGTAGATTTTCAGGCAAGAAATCCTACCAAAATAGCAACTGAGGAAATTCACGCAGATTTAGTCCTAAATATCAGAGTAAAAAAAGGGCAGGACACAGCATAAACATTTCAGAGAGCCAGTGTCTTAAGTCCAATGCTTATTTGCATCCAGATGAAACCCCGTACTTAGTTACAAGAAACCAAGGAGGCTAGGAGAGTAACCAGCAACAACTGCAGCCCCAGTCTTAGCTACTTCAGCATGTACAGTCATTCAACTTTCTTCCACAAAACCAATTTTCACAAGCTGGTGGCAGACAGTTGATGAATGTTAATCAAGCACAGTAAAGTCACTTCCTTTGAACCTCTAAACCCACTGGAAACACCATAGAACTATGCTACCATGAAACAGCCTGTTTCAAAACAGCAGTGGGACAATCAACACACTTCCAGGCTNATGAAACAGCCTGTTTCAAAACAGCATTGGGACAATCAACACACTTCCAGGTTTAAGTTAAACAAGAAGCACTCGGAGACCATCGCACAAGACCTTTTACCTATCAGTGAAAGCAAAGTGACTGTATCAGAGGAAAATCCAGAAAAGTTGAAAGAAAATATGAAGAAATTGGCGAAAGCCAGATTGATTACAGTGCCGAGAAAAACTGTATTTAATTTGGGAGATTATGTACTGAAAACTAATAACCCACTTAGCTCATTTTAGAAAAATGTCACTTAAATGTTGTTGTTATATTTTGAAGGTTTTTAAAAAGATAACTGCAATAATTAATAACAATTGCTATGCATTGTCAGACTCTGAAGTAACTCCCTTGGAAAATACAACATAACTCAGTTAAGGGATTACCATCAATCCATCATTCAGCTGAAGTCGGCATAAACCATCCTTCCTTATAAGGAAGCCAAGAGGATAAAACAATTGCTCTATTGATGTTCTGTGAAGACGAGATATTGCAAGAGATCCTGCCTGATGCTAGTTTAAGGAGAAGCACCTATATAGCGAGATGCCTTTGCTATATGTTATATTATGCTATTNCTCAGTTAAGGGATTACCATCAATCCATCATTCAGCTGAAGTCGGCATAAACCATCCTTCCTTATAAGGAAGCCAAAGAGGATAAAACAATTGCTCTATTGATGTTCTGTGAAGACGAGATATTGCAAGAGATCCTGCCTGATGCTAGTTTAAGGAGAAGCACCTATAGAGCGAGATGCCTTTGCTATATGTTATAGTATTAAGGGGCTTAAATGTCAGTTTAGTTACAGTCATAGTCTACGAAGTGCTGATTCCATAAGCTTAAAGGGGAATATTGTGGACCATATATTGTGTTATTTCATATTATATTGCCATAATGCACATCCTACACTTGCAAGTAGTGTTCACAGTTAGCTTACCAACAACTACATTATTTTAAGGCCGTTATGCCTGCATTGCTGTATTAAACTATCTCATAGAGAAATTGCCACATGAAAAGTTATCAGGGGAGATGTGCAATGAAAGCTGATGATGGATTCTGCCCAGGGGGCTTATTCTAAGTTATTGGTCGTGTTTCTTATTACTCAAACTTTTTTTTCCTACCGAAAGGAGGTATTATAAGCATTTTCAAACATTTGCTTGATGTCGCTATTTTCAACGTCACATTCAAAACGATAATGAACCCCTTCTGGCTTTCGTTACAGAGTTTTATTATGAAAACTTGGCGGGTGCGTGGTACAGATTGTTAAATATTTGTAACTGCGGAAGATGAGAATCGTGCAGTAATGTGAATTTGTGCAAAAAAACAGAAATACATTTCAAAACAAAACTATTCCAATGGCACTAATTAAACTTTCTGTTTTAATTTGTGAACTATATAAACAGCAGGGTAGGCTGACAATTGTGAGCTTATTTTATTATTTAATTACATTTGTTTATAATGAAATATGAGAACTTAAATATTGATTGATTTTGAGAGGGTCGCTATTACAACGATCTTGAAAACGAGAGTTAACTGTCCAAACTATGTCCCTCCTTTGCGAATATGGCCTTCCAGAACATTCCATTCCATCCTGCATGCAATTATAATCCCAGTCAAGGAGGAAGTGAAATTTCTGAAATGGTAAAGTCATGTCTGTTTTTCTATGAAATTAATTCTTGTTAGGGAATCTTATGTAGTGTTTGATACAGTACATAAATTAAAAGATAATAAATTAATACCTAATTATTAATNCTTGTTAGGGAATCTTATGTAGTGTTTGATACAGTACATAAATTAAAAGATAATAAATTAATACCTAATTATTAATAATAGAATTAACAACATAACATACCTTTTGTAACCTATGGCACTTTGTTGTTTCCTGTACCTGACTCACCAAACTAAGAAGTTGATGTCATTCTACAATGTACTAAGCGCCAGGAGATGAACTAACCTCAAACTCTTCATCAGAACTGTCATCACCATCGTTGTCCTTCTCACAACTCTGCATCTTTTCTCGGCTGCCATTTACATCTCCAGCCAGCCCCTCATCTTCCTCTTCATCCTCATCTCCAGTTTGCTTCTTCTTTCGCCCTTCATTTTCAGAATGCAACCTATTGAAAAGTACAGTAAAAATACTAGTACATCAGCTCAATATATCAATATTATGCATTAAGANTCAGAATGCAACCTATTGAAAAGTACAGTAAAAATACTAGTACATCAGCTCAATATATCAATATTATGCATTAAGATAGTCCAACGGAAGAGTACTTAGTTGCAATGAGAACCTGGTTTATTTGTTATCACAATTTTCCCACAAACTGTTTACATTGAAAGCTGCAGGTTANTTAGTTGCAATGAGAACCTGGTTTATTTGTTATCACAATTTTCCCACAAACTGTTTACATTGAAAGCTGCAGGTTACAATACTAAAACCAGCACACTGCAGCACAACGGATCATAATAGGTTCTGATTATGTATTTGTTTCACAGCTAAATCCTTTGAATTTAAAAGGTTACCTGAAGCTGGTGTATATAGTTTGAATTAATTTGCTATTTATTGGAGGCTACCCCACTCAGGGTTCTTGCAGATATTTACCATTTAAATTCAAGGACTTTTCAAGGACTTTGCCAGTACTAAAATGTAGAATTTCCAGGTCTAAATAATGTATCTAGCNTTTAAATTCAAGGACTTTTCAAGGACTTTGCCAGTACTAAAATGTAGAATTTCCAGGTCTAAATAATGTATCTAGCATAAGGACAACTGTTTTGACTATCAAGCATTTGACAACCAAACATCAAAAATTTTCATAATAAAATATTATAAATTAAATTTTAGATAAATTCATAAAATCTTTAAAAGGATTTGAAATCCACAAGTATTTTACCACNAAAATATTATAAATTAAATTTTAGATAAATTCATAAAATCTTTAAAAGGATTTGAAATCCACAAGTATTTTACCACCACCAATTCCAAGTTAAAGCAATCAGATTTTCAGCACTAGCTTATGATTTTCAGTTTGGTTCAGTCCAATCTGGCAGCTTGCATGCCATTCTGGCTTCACATCATTTCACAAAGATGTAGCCATTCAAAGCATTGGCTCCCCATACACTTTATGTACCATAAATGCCACAAAATGACGTTTCCACTCACTGGAGTTTAGTAACACTGAACCCTTAAAAAAACTTTGCATGCTAACAATACAACAAAACAGTAATGCAAGAATTCAAGCCAGTTTCTAAAACAATACGTAATGTCTTGCACTCTTAGTTACACATATAATTTCATGTTTTTTTTTTTTTTAATATTCAAGGACTTTTCAAGGCCCAGCATAATTCAAGGACTTCTCAAGGCCTCGAAACAGAACACTTAAAATTCATGGACTTTCAAGGGCAGTTAGAACCCTGCCACTGCTGCAGCACCAGTTTGATCTTCGGTTCCAACAGGCACAAATTTTTTGGACGAAGATTTATATGGGACACTACTATGATATGAATTTTTTTAGGGCATTCATATTCTTCCCTCAATCTTCATTCTGCTAGTGCTCCTCCCACCGACCCCATCTCGCCTCACACATCCCCTATGCTGATCACAATCATGGGCATCCCACATGCAGGACAGCATGCTCAAACCAGCATCGTCCTCATCTCATTCATATTGCTGACACTGTTAAGAAGTTGAAGACAATGTGGAGATCAACATTTTTAGTGTGGCGCTGGGCAGGGAATGGGTAAAATAATATTACCACACTCCTCCTGTATAAGAATGAATAAACCAAAGTACTACAATTATGAGATGGGCTAGACCCCTACTGAATTTTGATAGTAAGTGTTTAATGTTCTCCCAGCACTCACGTTTTAGCGCTGAGAGGAAGCTGTGAGTACGGCTGGCCCCAGAAGCAGATGCTACTTACCTGTAACTTACAAAAGGTAAGTGAACATGCTGAAGCATTGTATCTCACATGTGTGAGATTGGCAGGGGATTGATTCTTCAGTCACCCTTAGAACGGTCCAATGAGCAGNAAGCATTGTATCTCACATGTGTGAGATTGGCAGGGGATTGATTCTTCAGTCACCCTTAGAACGGTCCAATGAGCAGCCTATCTAAATAGGGCAACATGCTGGGATCGGAGACAGTTGTCACTTTGGTTCAACTGGTGCAGTTGACTGTGACCTTGGGTCCTCGAGGGAGCAGCTATGTGAGGGGTGCAGCAAACAACCCCACAAGGCAGTCAATGGCGACTCCACCGGTGTTCCAGAGATGAGGACCAGTGTACCATGGGTGTGGTCGCCAGGGTCTTTACTTCAATAAACAAACCAGTTTCACCACATTTAGGTATTAGTTTTTGTAACNTGTGGTCGCCAGGGTCTTTACTTCAATAAACAAACCAGTTTCACCACATTTAGGTATTAGTTTTTGTAACTTCGTAAATCCTTCCCCATCCTATGCTGGAACACTGCCAGGACGAGTCCGCCAGGCGCAGAGGCAGGCACACACTCAACGCAACACCAGACGGTTGGACTCTGACTGAAGACGTGCCTAACTCGAGAAACAATGGCAACATGCACAGGTAAGACGGCTGCTTGTTCAACAAAGAGTGCAAGTCAGGTTCCCTCCGTCATCGCCCTCGGGGGACAACTACCCACACCTGGGTTTGGCATGGAGTATGTTGGGACTGCTCTAACCCACCAACCTTATCTGAACATGGTAACTATTCTGGAGGAACTGGCCTGGACAAACTCGCTGATCCTGGTACACTACCTGGGGAAGATACTCCCTGATGGTAGGAATCGCTATGAACACCCTGCCAGTAATCCAGACAACCCAAGGAGATGGGTAGAGGACTGGGCAGGAAATACCTAACAATAATACAGTTCATGCATCACCTGACTGCAGGAAGGATGCATAGACATCTGTGTTGCATCACTAGCAAGATGCGTGTGCATCTCTCCATGCTGTCGTAGCTCTAATGAGATGTGAGGGTCAAGAAATTCGGTACAGCACACAGTGTTATAACCACTGCTATGATAATTTCTCAATGGCCATTTCCTTTGCCCCTACCCCACTTGGTTCTAGATGAATAGGCATTCAAGACATAACTGAATAACAAAGAGAAAAGTAGGCCATAAATTCCATGCCTAAAAATCATGCACCATATAAATTATAATTATTTTAGTGGCTGTATACTTCCAAGTTAGAGCTTAAACAAAACATTATTGCAGGTATTAAATTCAGAATTTAATCCACAGTTATAAGCATCTCTGGATTCTTTGCTTATAACCACAGGATAAACTGTTACTGTCATTGCAAATAAAGTAATAAGGAAAACCTATTTGTGTGTTGGTCCTAGCCCATTGACCTGGCAGGAGAGGGACCGTGGCCCACCACCCAGCTGTGTGTGATTTTGGGCAAGGAGACGGAAGTCTGGCAAAGAAGGAATGAAGGACAGAGGTGTACAGCCTAGTGATGTGGCGTGGAGGGCTGCCTTTGTGGAACTGTGTTCCATGCCTGTTGGTCAGGTCTCTATTCACCTACAGGTACGCACACTATAAAAAGGGAGTGGCAGGGAACTGCAAATTGGCAACAGATTTCAAGTAGAGTAGGACTGCGGGCAGCCCCTAACCAGGATTGCACGTACGTCAAACACAAGAACAAGTTCGACGACCACCCATACTGTGGAGCCAGTACGTGAAGGTACCTGGTGTGCAAGTACGGTAGAGCCCCAACCACTAGAATGACACACGACGAAGCATCTAGGCCAACTAAGTAAGCTAACCCATTCCCTCCAGAGCGTATAAACTCAGCGGAGGGGGTGTTAGGCCTGGCGAGGCTTGACCCAGGTACTTCTGAATACACTTTAGCTAGGGGTTTGTTGCCTGCCACACTCTACAGGATAAACATTAGCACCTTTCCCGTCCATGGCATTCGCTCACCGATGAGGGAGCAGGAGGAACACCTGGAAGACAGCTGCTATCCTTGCATCTCGCTACCCTCTAAGTAATGGACCTACACCAGCCCTCAGCTGAAAGTCCCCATGGGAGAGAGCACAGGCCATCCAACAATTAGTGGAGACTCACTCCACTACCCTACCTGCCAACCTATTTGACCTCCAAGTTAGGGTTCCCGGAGCTGCTCACCCCGCCATCGAACTACTCTGCCAGGGGTACACGCTCCCCTTCGGAGTGGTCACGTTCGACCCGGAGGATAACAGCAAGGCACCATCACCAGCCGACCACGTGCCCGCCAGCCGGCTGGCACCTCCGTCACCAGCAGGTGCCAGCCGATCCAGCCTGCCCAGTAGTCCGCTCCAGCCGGAGCCAAAGTCTTCCAGCAAGGTCCAGCGCCTGCCGCAAGGGAGCGACACCAGCAGTAAGCTAGCCCGAAACCATGTGTCAAACGCCCAGAGGTATCACTTCGCCCTCACAGATTTTGTACCAAGTAGGGGCCTGACGCATCCTACAATAAATAAGGGACCAGTGCAAGGCCGACGAGTCATACTACAGACACCTCCGCAGTACAGTCCGCTCCGAAACATGCACAACTGACCTGGCGCAGAATTAAAAACACCCCGCTCTTTGACGTGACGTCCCTCTCCCTAGGCCGTCATGCGTCAAGCTCCAGAAGAGATGCCTCTCTTGCAACACATTTCATCGTGGCCCAAACTTGTTTGTATCATGGCATACATAATGTGTTTCATCAAGCGCATTCGTAAACAAGCTTGTAGTAGTGGAGCCCCAACCTCGGTGGAACTGGAGCAAGATGTTTTCCTCATGTGCAAACGAGTTCAGTGTGTACATTTTCGAGATGACTTGGCACGACTCGTCGAAAGGAAACCTTGTCCTGCACGCGTAGCACTTGGCCCCTTTGGATGATCATGGTGTGCTCAGGGTGGGCGGTCAATTGCCAAATGCCAGCATTGGATTTTCCTATAAACATTCCATCATACTACCCAAAGACCATGAAGCTGTTGGAGCTCAGGTAGACCACTACCACGTGAAGTACCTGTACACTGCATCTCAACTCCTGCAGTCTGTCTTGTCACAGAAATTCTGGCTTCTTTCCTCTCGTTCGTTGGTTTGATCCAGAGTCTTCAGGTGTGTGTGTTTTGTTTCCAATTTTGACCATTGAACACTCCACCACTGTTGGGAAATCTGCCTTCTGAGCGTGTCACACCTGCTGGGGTCTTTGGGAGGTGTGGAGTTGGCTATGCAGGACCCATCACCATACAGTTCAACAAGCTATGCCATGGTGCTACCCAGAAGGTATACTTATGTGTATTTGTTTCTCCACTAAGGCCATCCACATAGATGTTGTTACTGAACTAATATCTGATAGTTTCATAGCCACCCTCACTCGTTTTGTCTCTTGCAAATGTTTGTGAATTGATCTCTTTTCTGACTGTGGGACAAACTTTGTTAGTGTTTCAAGGCAGCTACATAGCTCTTTCAGGCAGCTCTGAAAATCTCCACCTTTGGAAATCCTTGTCTTATCCGACTCAATCAATTTCCATTTTCTCCCTCCTGCAAGTCCTCATCAGGGAAGGTTGTGGGAAGCAGCCGTGAAGTCAGCAAAGTATCACCTCAGGCGAGTTATTGGTAGCCAGATCCTGCACTTAGGAGAACTAATGACCCTGTGTATTTCAGTTAAGGCTGTCCTGCACTCCAGGCCTCTCACTCAAATGTCATCTGACCCATGCAATGTTGTTGCACTTATGCACGGACACTTCCTGATTGGTAGGCCTCTTGTTGCTGTCCCAGAATCATGTCTGTCCAGAAAATGGAAAATGGTGTGATCTCTTGCCAACCAGTTCTGGAAAAGATGGTGCAGTGAATACCTCTAACGGTTACAACCTCGTGAGAAGTTGCAAGCNTGTCTCTTGCAAATGTTTGTGAATTGATCTCTTTTCTGACTGTGGGACAAACTTTGTTAGTGTTTCAAGGCAGCTACATAGCTCTTTCAGGCAGCTCTGAAAATCTCCACCTTTGGAAATCCTTGTCTTATCCGACTCAATCAATTTCCATTTTCTCCCTCCTGCAAGTCCTCATTAGGGAAGGTTGTGGGAAGCAGCCGTGAAGTCAGCAAAGTATCACCTCAGGCGAGTTATTGGTAGCCAGATCCTGCACTTAGGAGAACTAATGACCCTGTGTATTTGAGTTAAGGCTGTCCTGCACTCCAGGCCTCTCACTCAAATGTCATCTGACCCATGCAATGTTGTTGCACTTATGCACGGACACTTCCTGATTGGTAGGCCTCTTGTTGCTGTCCCAGAATCATATCTGTCCAGAAAATGGAAAATGGTGTGATCTCTTGCCAACCAGTTCTGGAAAAGATGGTGCAGTGAATACCTCTAACGGTTACAACCTCGTGAGAAGTTACAAACTCTGCAACCAGGACTTAATGTGGGAGACCTGGTACTAGTGAGTCAAGAGCGTGTACCACCCCTGGGCTGGTGTTTAGCCAGAGTAACCAGACTGCATCCAGGGCAGGCTGGAATTGCCTGAGTGGCAGAAGTACGTATGGGAAAGGGACAGTTAAGTCGCCCAGTGCATTGATGTTCTGTGTGTGTTTTGTGTTCTACGACTTGCGTTTACAAGACCTCATCGGTCTCGGGGGCGGAATGTTATGTATTCTCAAGGAGAAAAAACTGTAATTATACTCGGACCTATATTCACCAGTTTGCGGAGGGATATACAAGTAGTCCCCATCTCAACAAAGAAGGATCAGTAGACTTTAATATGGCGTCGTGGTAAGTTCGGGCGTATCTAAGTTTGTCGATTATTATTCTTAAAAGTGTATCCAGTGTGTTTTCTAAACAATTCGGCCACAATGACACATTCACTGTAGCGGAAATTTTCTCTGTACCTCCATACTCTATACATTAAATACACAGTTAATATTCTCATTTACAACTGGGGCCTTGTGTACTCGCTCACTGTAATGACAGTANTGTTATGTATTCTCAAGGAGAAAAAACTGTAATTATACTCGGACCTATATTCACCAGTTTGCGGAGGGATATACAGGTAGTCCCCATCTCAACAAAGAAGGATCAGTAGACTTTAATATGGCGTCGTGGTAAGTTCGGGCGTATCTAAGTTCNGTAGTCCCCATCTCAACAAAGAAGGATCAGTAGACTTTAATATGGCGTCGTGGTAAGTTCGGGCGTATCTAAGTTCACTGATTATTATTCTTAAAAGTGTATCCAGTGTGTTTTCTAAAAAATTCGGCCACAATGACACATTCACTGTAGCGGAAATTTTCTCTGTACCTCCATATTCTATACATTAAATACACAGTTAATATTCTCATTTACAACTGGGGCCTTGTGTACTCGCTCACTGTAATGACAGTACCGCCCTTTCTAACAATTTTAACATGTGTAAATGTTTTCATTTTTTGTCTGCAAACATGCCACCTAGAAAGATCAAAAGAATGGGAATGTATTTTCCGAGCAGCTGGAAAAGAGGTGGTAGTAAACAAGGAGGGAGGGTGCCAAGGTAAAATTTACATGGAGAGAGAAAGTGGTAGTCGGTTCATCATCTGCAGGGTGGCATCAACCTTCGACATTGATTACGTTAGAATTATGAATAAAGGCTGCTGCTTTCCTTGGAAATAAAAATGTCTATGATTACACAGATCATATTTGGAAGACATATAATTCAAATGGTACAGGCAGATGTAATGTGTATTTATTTTCAGTCTTCATTGCACACATTTTCTGATTCGGGATAGCGAAGAAAAATATTTTTCTTAATTGTCAGTGATTATCAGTTATTCTAATTTTAATAGTCTTTACATGAACGATAATCATGTGTAAAAAATGCCATTGTCAGATGTGCTATGTTGTACTTCAAGGACACTCGTCAACTTCCATGCGCATAAGGACATACAGAAAACACAAACACAGGATGCCCAGGAAGTTAGTGTGAGTGTATGATAACATTGCATTAAATAATGCTACACGATAATTCTTGGTTATAATGATACAGCGGAACCCCTGTATTACACCCCCTGATTTTACTTTTCCTTCATTTTACACACAATTTTTTTGGTCCTAATGACTGTTTTTTCAGCATAAGTTTCCCTCTTTTTACACTTTCCTGTATTTTGCAACATTTTTTCCCAGTCCCTTGAAAAGTGTAAAATAGAGGTTTCACTGTAATTTGCTACAGCGATAATTTATGTTGCCATCATCAGTTATCATTATAGCAAGGTTCCACTGTAAATTAAAGCAGTTTACCTTTACAAATTTCATAATCACTTTCTCCATGGTAATTACATGCATTAACGGTGGAAAAAATGGTTCAAATGAAACATGTTTTGACCTCGACCACCAGGTGACTAGATCATTACACCGTCTGGAACTGCAGCATAAAGAGCTGGTAGCAGCAAAATGCCACAAAGCAACCAAAATGGAAACATGCAGCTAGCTGTGAATACTGAAGTAACTACGTAAAGTTTAATCCAAAACAATCTCATGTTATTCAGAAAATTTACTTCTGCTTTGAGTACAGATACAATTTTCCAAAAGCTCATTATTAATAATAACCAAATATAGATTGCATATTACAGAATTCCCTGACATTCAATTACTGCATTTCAAATTACCAGACATTTCTGTAACTTGCCTGACAGCTTTCAAATTTCCTGGCATTTCCCCATCGTCCGGATTTTATAACAAAAAAGGGCAACCCCGTTCAGTGATCTCATGATATCCCTTAGCTCAACAGAGCACACCCAACCCTCTACCACACTTGTGAAAGCCGGCACACCACTGTATCCTGCTAAGGACTTGCCCCCACAGTAACTGCAGCTGGAAGAGACGCAGAGACAACTCATGTCAGGGTAGTGCAGAACAATGCTTAGATGACAGAGTCTACTCAGAACTGCTCCCACCATGCACCAGTCAGAAGGACACGACAGAATGCTCCCTACCATTGTACCACAGCTACTACGCCATTACCTGATGCCTGGCAGAAGTCAAGGCNCAAGGAGGGAGGGTGCCAAGGTAAAATTTACATGGAGAGAGAAAGTGGTAGTCGGTTCATCATCTGCAGGGTGGCTCAACCTTCGACATTGATTACGTTAGAATTATGAATAAAGGCTGCTGCTTTCCTTGGAAATAAAAATGTCTATGATTACACAGATCATATTTGGAAGACATATAATTCAAATGGTACAGGCAGATGTAATGTGTATTTATTTTCAGTCTTCATTGCACGCATTTTCTGATTCGGGATAGCGAAGAAAAATATTTTTCTTAATTGTCAGTGATTATCAGTTATTCTAATTTTAATAGTCTTTACATGAACGATAATCATGTGTAAAAAATGCCATTGTCAGATGTATGTTGTACTTCAAGGACACTCGTCAACTTCCATGCGCATAAGGACATACAGAAAACACAAACACACGATACCCAGGAAGTTAGTGTGAGTGTATGATAACATTGCATTAAATAATGCTACACGATAATTCTTGGTTATAATGATACGGCGGAACCCCTGTATTACACCCCCTGATTTTACTTTTCCTTCATTTTACACACAATTTTTTTGGTCCTAATGTCTGTTTTTTCAGCATAAATTTCCCTCTTTTTACACTTTCCTGTATTTTGCAACATTTTTTCCCAGTCCCTTGAAAAGTGTAAAATAGAGGTTTCACTGTAATTTGCTACAGCGATAATTTATGTTGCCATCATCCGTTATCATTATAGCAAGGTTCCACTGTAAATTAAAGCAGTTTACCTTTACAAATTTCATAATCACTTTCTCCATGGTAATTACATGCATTAATGGTGGAAATAATGGTTCAAATGAAACATGTTTTGACCTCGACCACCAGGTGACTAGATCATTACACCGTCTGGAACTGCAGCATAAAGAGCTGGTAGCAGCAAAATGCCACAAAGCAACCAAAATGGAAACATGCAGCTAGCTGCGACTACTGAAGTAACTACGTAAAGTTTAATCCAAAACAATCTCATGTTATTCAGAAAATTTACTTCTGCTTTGAGTACAGATACAATTTTCCAAAAGCTCATTATTAATAATAACCAAATATAGATTGCATATTACAGAATTCCCTGACATTCAATTACTGCATTTCAAATTACCAAACATTTCTGTAACTTGCCTGACAGCTTTCAAATTTCCTGGCATTTCCCCATCGTCCGGATTTTATAACAAAAAAGGGCAACCCTGTTCAGGGATCTCATGATATCCCTTAGCTCAACAGAACACCCAACCCTCTACCACACTTGTGAAAGCCGGCACACCACTGTATCCTGCTAAGGACTTGCCCCCAGAGTAACTGCAGCTGGAAGAGACGCAGAGACAACTCTTGTCAGGGTAGTGCAGAACAATGCTTAGATGACAGAGTCTATTCAGAACTGCTCCCACCATGCACCAGTCAGGACACGACAGAATGCTCCCTACCATTGTACCACAGCTACTACGCCATTACCTGATGCCTGGCAGAAGTCAAGGCNAGGACACGACAGAATGCTCCCTACCATTGTACCACAGCTACTACGCCATTACCTGATGCCTGGCAGAAGTCAAGGCCTGTCCATATTCATTCGCATCTTGTATGACGTGTAATCATTTCTAAATTCTTGTGGCAGAAACATACTGATCCTATATGGCGAGTAATGATGATACACAGCTCACTACCATTGCAATGATTCAGTATAGGTTTTGCACCACCGAGATTACTAGAATTACTAGGTTGCTTACAGAACAGGAGAAAGAAGAGGATCGAAATACACACTGTGTGTACAGAATACCAAGCCAGACTTTACACGCATCTTTTTGTAATGTGCTACTGTCCCAGAAAAAAATCCTTCACGTGCAAACAAAATTTTTTTGAGGTACGTTTTTGATGTTTATCATTAGTGTTATTAACATTTTAATATTAGATTTTCCACAATAGGGAATGATGAAGATTTCAAGCATTCAATCTTCATCCCCAAGCCTATAATTTGTGATCATGTATGTACATTAAGAAAAGTAATTTAGGGACTTCTACTGCATAATTCAATATAATACACATTGTTGAAGAGTTAAACAGCTGAATGAACCATTACAATTAACAACTTAATCTTTTAGTAACCTACATAAAATACTTTGCTGGCCTGAAATAAACCGAAATGAGGAACATATTCTTTTAATTCAATAATAAATTTGGCATTCATTGACAATAAAATATGGTGACATATCTGAAAGATCTGTTCAAGAAAACCTATTTATGACTGCTGCATATATCACACAAAATTATTATTAAAAGGCAAAGGCAGTGTCCAGAACATTTTAGATGCATATCGCTGAATCTCAAGATATACACAATCACTATTTCAATCAGTGTTTAAACTTAATACTGGATGTATTCCATATACACATATAAAAAATAACACACTGCACAGAATGCAAAATAAATCAGACAACACTTTCTCAAAACAAAAAATTTTAAAGAGGAAAAATTGATTACATACTGGCAGACCTGTATCGATACTAGAGGCAAGTTTACTGTGTGAAATATCAATACTTACCCCCCTCCCTGAGATTTGAGCCTCTTTTTTATTTCCATCAAAATTGTTGTGACAAGTTTCTTCTCGACATGCCGTAAAATGTCTGATGGTTTCACACGGAAGTCACTCTTGTAGCACGGNTTGTTGTGACAAGTTTCTTCTCGACATGCCGTAAAATGTCTGATGGTTTCACACGGAAGTCACTCTTGTAGCACGGCGATGGCAGGAACTGCAGTCTTGCTATGTATATCCTTTGTCTACGCAAAGAAAATGTGTGTGTCGACACCTGCTAGTTATTTTTAATTTCCTTAAAAATATGATTTCTTTTAGTGAACAAATGTTCCATTATATTTTAATCAATAAAGTAAATATGTGGTATGCAAATTAAAAGATTAAAATAATCTAAACCTGCAGTAAAATATATGAGATAGAGACAGAAAAAAAGGCAGACAGGGAGAGAGAAAGAAAGGGAGAAACACAAAGGAAGAGAGAAAGAGAAAGGAAGAGAGAAAGAGAGAGAAAGAGAGAGAAAGAAAGAAAAAGGAAGACTGAAAGAAAGAGAGAGAATGGAAGAAAGAAAAAGAAAGAAAGAAGGAAATATACAGAGAGAAAGTATAGATAGGGAAATATATAGGTAGAAAGGATAGAGAAAGGATAGATATGCAAATACATGCATATCTGCATGTGTGCATGCATGCAAGCGCACACATGCATGCACCCACCCACGCACGTCAGTGTGGACACACACATGTGCACATACACATAGAAAGAGAAATGTGCAAGCAAATATGCATGTGCATGCATGAAAGTAAGGTGTAAGTGGAATACTGACANTACACATAGAAAGAGAAATGTGCAAGCAAATATGCATGTGCATGCATGAAAGTAAGGTGTAAGTGGAATACTGACAGGACTAGTCACATTTACATGCTGCTGCACTTTCAGAAATTCATTGGTGTACCTTCAGAACTGTCCAAAAAGTGGACTCATTACTGAGGCAGACTATAACAGTTGGAAAAGGATGAAATGGAATGTCATAGGAAATCAATGTATTTTCCTCTTAAATACTAAGTTACAGTGGACNACAGTTGGAAAAGGATGAAATGGAATGTCATAGGAAATCAATGTATTTTCCTCTTAAATACTAAGTTACAGTGGACTCCCTATCTACAGATTTTCAGGAGACCGTAAAAAAATTTCCATACATCCAAAATTTTAGTATATGAGGTTCTGACACATACATCATAAAATACTATTTCTGACNGTAAAAAAATTTCCATACATCCAAAATTTTAGTATATGAGGTTCTGACACATACATCATAAAATACTATTTCTGACCTTATTAAACTTCATGTTGAGTATAATGAGAGCTGTACATTATCTGTGGACAAAGTTTATTATTAAACACAATTAAAATGGGAATTACTGTATTAGTATAACTGTAAATAATACATTGAAAAACATTTCACCTCAACCCATTTCAATGAAGAATATAACAATACAAAGTATTGTATATAATTGATTGCAATACGATACAGAATGCAAGTCGTCCCCTAACTTGCAAACACTCTGAAAAAGATAATTATATTATACTAAATGCAAGCTAAATTTTGAATGTCCCGCACACTCAATCAACTGAGAGCATGCAGATAGGTTATCGTCTCGCCAATGTGTTCACAGTGGAGAGAGGAAGAGACAANACACTCAATCAACTGAGAGCATGCAGATAGGTTATCGTCTCGCCAATGTGTTCACAGTGGAGAGAGGAAGAGACAATTTACCTCTCCCCTTCCAACCCAGTTGGCGCACAGAGGGAGGTGCAAGGATACCATGCTGGTTGGTAAACAACTGCTTCCCCTTTCGCCAGGCGTTGAAAGGGAGGGNAGGGAGGTGCAAGGATACCATGCTGGTTGGTAAACAACTGCTTCCCCTTTCGCCAGGCGTTGAAAGGGAGGGAGCATGACAGAGCCAGACTCGCCGAGTCATCGACACTGCAATGATGATAAATGGCCGGGCATTTAATGNCAGAGCCAGACTCGCCGAGTCATCGACACTGCAATGATGATAAATGGCCGGGCATTTAATGTATTTCACACTCAGTTATTAGACCGTTGCACGAACAACCAGCTTAAAAATTATAGTTGCGGGAAATCTTAAGTGACGGGACTGAAAGATATTTTGATTGATGCAATATCTGATAAATGATAAAAGTGTGTAATTTTATCTTTGTTTATTCAGGAAATTTGCCTGGAACACTGAAAATTAACGGTGGATACAGTTTATTGGTACATGTGTTTTCACTACATCGAAAATCCATTGTAATGACTAGCACATTTTTAATACAGGAAACTACAAAGCCACATAAAATCAAAAATAAATTATATTGGTTTGGAGAGTGTATAAAAATAATTATTTTCTGTTCTTTGGTTTCTTGAGGGTTTATGGAGGAACTATCAATCAACAACCCTAACCTTTAAACTATGGTTGCATCTGAATTACATATAAAGACTGCAACTAGCTATCACAGTTAAGGCACTAGCAAAAATAAAATACTATAATAAAAACTATGCAGAAACCACTATGCAACAGATAAAAACATGTTCAATGGTAATGCTGACACATACCTGGACGGATGCAGAGAAATGTAGTCGGTAACAGTGATGTACTTGAACACTTACATACCTGGACGGATGAACAGAAATGTAGTCTGTAAAAGTGATGTACTTGAACACTGACATACCTGGACGGATGCAGAGAAATGTAGTCGGTAACAGTGATGTACTTGAACACTGACATACCTGGACGGATGCACAGAAATGTAGTCTGTAACAGTGATGTACTTGAACACTGACATACCTGGACGGATGAAGGGAAATGTAGTCGGTAACAGTGATGTACTTGAACACTGACATACCTGGACGGATGCACAGAAATGTAGTCTGTAACAGTGATGTACTTGAACACTGACATACCTGGACGGATGCAGGGAAATGTAGTCGGTAACAGTGATGTACTCGAGCACGCTGGCGACTGTAACTCTGGTCACCAAGCGCCGCAGCTTCTNGAAATGTAGTCGGTAACAGTGATGTACTCGAGCACGCTGGCGACTGTAACTCTGGTCACCAAGCGCCGCAGCTTCTCTGCTGCCTTCTTCACATTTGGCACGTCCAGTCTGAACGGGATTTCCATGCTCGGGGTCTTGATGTGCTTGGACGCGATCATGAGGATCTCACGCAGGCGCGGGATACCTAGGGTCACGTTCATGTCCCCTCGGCCGGCAAAGTGAAATGTGTTGAGAGTCATCTGGGTGGATGGCTCCCCTATTGACTGCAACAAGCACTTAACTCTCAGGCAAACTGCAGAGACTGAGTTCACAGCACACTCTTGAGACTGGGTACACAATACCACCAGCCTGCAAACACCAACCACTAATCAGACAGTAAAAGTATCATACCAAATATCACTAAAGAAAAACATAATTCAAACACATTTATGATCCAAAATAATTTTCATAAATTCAACCATTAAAAAAATATATTTTTTCTTTGTAAATGAATTAGATTTACTTGAAAATACCTTTCACAATATTATCAAAAACACACTAATGATTAATGAATAATTAACAAAATCCACTGTTTTATTAGTTATTAACATGATAAACAAAAAAAAAGGGGGAATACAATTAATTTGGGTTGTGCGAATATTTAGTACAGTAGAACACCAATTATCCGAACTCAGACTATCCGAATCGCTGACTATCCGAATTCGCAAAATAATATTCTGTCTACGCGCGCTATTGTCCTTCCCTCTGCGAAGCTAGTGTAGGCGTCGAACATTATTGGGATGATGAGTCACCATCTCATAGTGCAGTTCTATTATTGGCTGTCGTCCGTCGCCAGGTGGCCGGCCCAGCTTGAAAACGAAGATGGAAGTTCTTCAAGAAAATCAATGAAGGCAGCAACAAACAAAGATTTAGAAGATGCCGTTTTCAAGTGGTTTTTGCAGCAACGTTCTATGGGAAACCCAATTTCGGGTCAGATTCTTTGTGAAAAGCTAAGATCTTAATTCAGAAGCTTGGTTGTTCATCCTTTAAAGCAAGTAACGGCTGGCTAAGAAATTTTAAGTCCAGGCACGGTGTCCGTGAATTAGATTTAAGTGGCGAGAAGATATCAGCAGACTCCAAAGCTGCAGAAGATTTTATTGAAAAATTTAAAGTTGTAGCAGACTCCTACGATCCTGAGTTTTTGTACAACGCCGATGAAACCGGTCTTGTTTGGAAAGCTCTGCCTAAAACCACTTTAGCATCTAAAAGGGAGTGTAGTGCTCCAGGACATAAAGTTAGTAAAGACCGTGTTATGGCGCTTAACTGTGCGAACTCTATGGGAAGCCATAAAATACCCCTTCTGTTGATAGGGAAGTCAACCAGCCCAAGAGCATTTAAAAATGTGAAAAAGCTTCCCCTCTTTTATAAAAACCAACCCAAGGCTTGGATGACTGCAGCATTGTATACCGAGTGGTACGACGAAATTTTCATCCCTGAAGTGAAAAAGCACCAAAAATGTCTTTGAAAAGAAGGCAGTAAAGTGCTTTTAATTGTTGATAATGCACCAACTCATCCCACCGAAGAATTGTTGGAAAGAGGGAATGGCCAGTTTAAAGCAATCTTTTTACCGCCAAACGTCACAAGCTTATTGCAACCAATGGACCAGTCTGTTATCGAAACCATGAAACGCCATTACAGAAGGCAACTTTTAAGGAGGGCGAAGACAAAGGTGTGTTGGCTAACAAAAAAAATAAATTAGAAAGATTGCGCTTACATGGAGGCGGAAGCTTGGAGCTTAGTTAGGGCAGTCACATTAAGACATGCGTGGAACAAGTTGAAAGGCATATCAACTGAAGAAGAGAAGGAAAAGGAGAAAAAGGAAAAAGAAGCTCAAGAAAAGGAAAGGGAAGAGACCGGAGAAGATGAGGATGATGTGTCACTTGAGGAATTCAGAAACATTCTTTTGAAAATTCCTGGATGTTCAGAAGTTAGTGCTGAAGATATAGGAGAGTGGATGGTGTGTGATTCGTCAGACCCTGGGTTTCAAATTCTAAATGATGATGAACTTATTGAAAGTGTGAGAGAAGTAAGTGTCGAGGAAGAAGATGACCTTAATGTCGAAGTTGAAGCAGACATGGGACCATCAGCTAGTGAAGCATTTGCCGGCCTTGAAACTGCGTTGAAGTGGATGGAGCGTCAGCCCGAGTGTGACCACATGCAACTTCTCACTGTCAAGCGGATGCGCGACTTGGCTGCCCGAAAACGGATGAAGACAGTCAAACAGTGTACTTTGACTGAGATGTTCAGCAAGCAATGACTTTCATTTACAGTACGGTACGTACTACATACGGTACTAATGTACAGCACTTGTAAGTACGCTTAACATGTAAAAGTGTTGGCTTTTCATTTAATTAATTAAAAGCTCTTTTTCTTTAAAAATAGTTTTTTTCTCCCATTTTCAACATACATACAGTAATTAATTGGGGAAAAATCCAATTATCCGAATTTTTTGTTATCCAAATGGGATCCGGTCCCAATTGATTCAGATAATTGGAGTTCTACTGTATACAGAAACAAACTGAAAAGTGACAACTTTCATTTTCGTTTTGGTACAAAATTTGGTTGACAAAAGTTGTAACAAAACAAAACTCCTTGATTTTGATGAATACTAAGAGTGTTTAATAAGAGTTAGTTTAGTACACCAGCAAAGGAGATTTTCATCTGCAAATCATCTTCTTTATTTTCATTACTTTATTACAAATATAACTACATAAAATGGAAATTTAAATGTAGGCAAGAACCCCTGTGGTAAATAATACACATTCAATATTTGTTTATTTGTATTTGCAACAAATTTGCAATAATGAGTATCTTGCTAAAATTTTATAAAATTCGTTAAACTTTCATTAAAACTGAGCTCTAATGAAATTATTTTCCATTTTCGTTTCAGTTTCACAAAAATTTTCGTTTTATGAGAAAAAAGTTGCATTTGTACAACCGTACAATTAACATTTGATTTGCAATAAAAAAATTTTAAATCAATTTACTTGAAATACAAAGCAATATATGCATTAATTACAACCTACAAGATGATTATTAATTAGTGAGGCAAAGAGGTACAGTAATCTGTCAGCTTAAGGTATTTCAATTTAGGAACTTTCTCACTTTAACGGCAATTTTTTCTGGTTCCAGCAAAGTCCTGAGTACATATTTATCATTCAGTTNTTTAGGAACTTTCTCACTTTAACGGCAATTTTTTCTGGTTCCAGCAAAGTCCTGAGTACATATTTATCATTCAGTTTAAGGACATTTTTTCCCAGTCCCTGACAGTCTTTAAAGTGGAATATTACCGTATACCACTGTTAAATGGTAATACTGAATTAAAACTTAACATTAGGATATATTATATTTAACCCAATGCAGAGCAACCTTGAAAGTAAGAGGACTCCTAAATGTTTACTTTGTCCCACAAGAAAAATTAATTACTCCACCAATTATTTGGACATGTAATTGGATGGGGATATTTTATCTTGGCAACAGGCATATAGGTTTAACATGGCCAAATTAAAGTGAGTCATACTTTTTTCATCCATCCCCATATTCTTCTTAATACAAAGCACAATATTTTAAGATACAGAAACACGTGTCTTCAAAAACATTGATTATATCACTTGCAACTACTCAAGCAAAACCATTAACCTCAAAATTTTAAGTGGGTATTCAAAAATAAGACCACTTTTAACATTCTGTAAGGGAAAACAGTAATAAACTATTCTTTTTAATTGGGGTGTATATGGTACAATTCATAAATAATCAACACTAATAAATTCAGTACAGTTCACTTCCATTAGTACTTCTAATGTATATACTGTAGTTTAGANCATAAATAATCAACACTAATAAATTCAGTACAGTTCACTTCCATTAGTACTTCTAATGTATATACTGTAGTTTAGACAATATTCAAGGTGTCAATAGAAATGTGGCTTCCCTAAACAACATTTTTGTTATTGAATGTAAATGCTGAAATATGTGCAAATACAATTCAAAAACTTGTTCCTATACAGAAAACTTCCAGAAATCTAAGAAACTGNTAAATGCTGAAATATGTGCAAATACAATTCAAAAACTTGTTCCTATACAGAAAACTTCCAGAAATCTAAGAAACTGCTTTATTCATACTTCAATAAACAATTACAATACTGTTAAATAAAATGAATGAGGCTGGCATACTTCAAAATTAATATAAGAGTTTGATGATACATATAGAATATTTGTTAGAAAAGTAATTTAACATAACTTGGATTTGTACTAGTCATATGCTTAAGGTAAAAGCATTATAAAATCAAAGCAGAAANAAAAGTAATTTAACATAACTTGGATTTGTACTAGTCATATGCTTAAGGTAAAAGCATTATAAAATCAAAGCAGAAATTTTTATGGCACAAAATACTATCATCTACATTTAAAAAAAAAAAATTTCTGTATAGGTATGTGTGAGTACTCGGATTTTCGAGCCGAGTTGAGTTTCTGGCCAAAACTTGAAATCGTACTCAATTTTTTTTTTCAGGCTCAAAAAATTTAAAGTATTTTTATAGCTACAGGTGTAATGGCTTATGTATGTATTAACTCTAAGGTCTAATAATCTTCGTAAACAATATAACTCTAATTTATAAAATCTAATTTAACACTAACATAAGGTTAGTGTTACATTAGTTTGTATAATTAAACAACAAAACACATCNATTAGTTTGTATAATTAAACAACAAAACACATCAATTAGCATACCTCCTTTGTACTTTTTATTGACATGACAAAGTTGCAGGACCAACCGCAATCAAAGAAATAGAATACTTTATTTGCCACTAAGAAAATAAGTTGTGATAAGTGTATATACACCATGCAGTATTACTATTTATTAGTGGTGTACCGATATGACTTACCGATTACTGATTTAATTACAGATTGTGAGATCAATAATTGGCATATACTCATTACATTTTAATAAATTTTTTAAGTTGCCAATAATAAATACATACAGGCAATTCAGCAACTCCAGATTGTTTAGTTTAACAAAACTATTCACTTGGGCACACAAATCACAGCATAAAAATCAGCACTTGCTTCAAAGTGAAATGCAATTTAGCAACGTTTGTGTACACAGGTACAGTTTAGTAATCATTTAAAATGGGTAAGTTTTTGTAGAGAAAGACAAGCAGTCTCAAGGTGTTAGATAACATTCTGTTCCTCTTCTTTCATAGATTATTTCCTGCTGAAGACAAAACAGAATCAAAAAGTATCATATACTTGAAAATGTCTACCTTGAGATGTGGATAGTTATTATTATCCTTTCCCAAAAAATAATAGTGCCTACGGGCAAAACATTTTTAATGCACACAAAAGTAGGCCTACTACTACACAGCACTGAACTGTATCTACTAGGCATAATGCACATTTGCTTCTTGTGTTAGGCCTTATCACTTCAAACAATATTATTTATTGATTTCATGAATAAAAAATATTCTCAAAAAAAAAAATTTATATGCACATAATTCACTTTGGATCATGCGGCAGAATATTATTCAACTGGAGTGACCAGAGGAAGTTTCCCTTCTTTTTTATTCTGACAAGTGACGAACTGGGAAACAGTAATGTGGAATAGATAGAAAAGAGTCTCACAGTATGGGGATGGCAAACTGAGAAAGTAACAAACAGGAAATGGGAATAAGTTTGAAAAGGTAGATGTAGAGATAAGGTGGTTTACACTATGGGCTCCCTTAATATGGAAAAGGAGTGAGAGGAGATAGGAAAAGATTAAGATTCCTGACGTGCAGAGGGATATTATATTAGTGGGTGAGAGAAGGAGAGAATGCGGAGAGACAGATGGGGGGGGGGGGAGGTAGTATCTGACCTACCGCACAGGTATGCATGGCTCTCCCACTGGCAGACGCATACACAAAAAATACCAGTCCGTTTTCTTGTTTTCTCGGTGACCATACAAAAACAGTCATAAATTCCCATGTTTTGAAGCCTTTAAAGATTGGAAATGTAATGAAACTCTTTAATCAGTAATTGCAGGTTACAATTAATTTATAATTTACAATAATCACAGATAATTATTCATTGATACAGGTATCATTACACCACTATTATTTATTGTGTCATTATTGCGAGAAAATGATATGGTCAGAAAACATAAAACAATGGCTATCATGTATACATGTACAGGTTGTAATTAATACAACGCAAGTTTTACAGCCCGGCATAACTGTCCATTTGGCTTGCGAAGCTAAGAATGCAAACATTTGTGATGAGTATCTAATATTTATGTAATTTTTCCAGTAATTTTTTGCCAAAATTCTTAACGTAAACTAACATAATGGTNTGATGAGTATCTAATATTTATGTAATTTTTCCAGTAATTTTTTGCCAAAATTCTTAACGTAAACTAACATAATGGTGTCATGTAAAGAAGTCGGAAAGAAAACTGTAAAAATGGCAAGGCTTCGCTATTCTGAAATAAAAATTATGTTAAAAAAGTAGATGATTTTGACAAGTATACTTAGTAATTGTAAATAACATGTAACTGAATTGTTAATTTATTTTCATTAATAAGTGCTGATAATATAATGCACTACAAAATAAAATCACCGAACACTGAGGTGCTGAGTGCTGTCGTGCACATTACGGCCTCTGTTGCTGGTGCTTCCTCTAGATGCAGTTGCACAATTGCCTCTGTGTCTGTCAAACACGGTGTCCACAAGCTGCTGACTTCCATGTGCCAACTGGTAACTGACAATCCACTTGCCATGCCACTCCTGCCTGAGAATGGGTGGACCAACCCCCTCGCTGTGGTTGTTCCAGACAGGCAGGTATCGAAGGAGCATCGCAGCCGTGCGTAGGAGAGGTTTCTCTCCTCCATCCGCCCTTCGCTCACCAGCTCTCAGGGCCCTATTTATTTTGCCACGTGCTCAGAATCGACGCAGTTCACCGCAGATCAGACTCCTGCCTGAGCTACTCGCTCATGCAGCTCGTTGCACTTATGTTTAGTTTGCCCTTCATGCAAAGCCTTCTCGACAAGTCCCGATTTGTTGGCCAGAGCGTCACATCAGCACAAGACTTAGAATTCTGGTTTCATTCTCGCCCCTAGGTATTTTAGTTCCAATCTCTCTACCACAATGTGGTATGTTCAGTTTCACAAACCTGTCTCTTGTTCTTCAGACGTTAGTGAGCACAGGTTGGAGATATATACAATGTATTTTCCTAACGCGGAATAAAAGTTATATCTACCAGTTACCTCTTTTGGCACAGTCAACTCATTTCGTGGTTTCAAACTTCCTTTACCTGCTCTACCTACTACGTGCTAGACGCCCGAGTACTTCCAGGATCACGCACGACCGCTACCCACTAGTATCAAATACATACCTACTACGTGCTAGACGCCTGAGTACTTCCAGGATCACGCACGACCGCTACGCACTAGTATCAAATACATACCTACTACGTGCTAGACGCCTGAGTACTTCCAGGATCACGCACGACCGCTACGCACTAGTATCAAATACATACCTACTACGTGCTAGACGCCCGAGTACTTCCAGGATCACGCACGACCGCTACGCACTAGTATCAAATACATACCTACTACGTGCTAGACGCCCGAGTACTTCCAGGATCACGCACGACCGCTACGCACTAGTATCAAATACATACCTACTACGTGCTAGACGCCCGAGTACTTCCAGGATCACGCACGACCGCTACGCACTAGTATCAAATACATACCTACTACGTGCTAGACGCCCGAGTACTTCCAGGATCACGCACGACCGCTACGCACTAGTATCAAATACATACCTACTACGTGCTAGACGCCCGAGTACTTCCAGGATCACGCACGACCGCTACGCACTAGTATCAAATACATACCTACTACGTGCTAGACGCCCGAGTACTTCCAGGATCACGCACGACCGCTACGCACTAGTATCAAATACATACCTACTACGTGCTAGACGCCCGAGTACTTCCAGGATCACGCACGACCGCTACGCACTAGTATCAAATACATACCTACTACGTGCTAGACGCCCGAGTACTTCCAGGATCACGCACGACCGCTACGCACTAGTATCAAATACATACCTACTACGTGCTAGACGCCCGAGTACTTCCAGGATCACGCACGACCGCTACGCACTAGTATCAAATACATACCTACTACGTGCTAGACGCCCGAGTACTTCCAGGATCACGCACGACCGCTACGCACTAGTATCAAATACATACCTGATGCTCCCGCCTCTTGTCAGAGTTTGGTTTTCTAGTTACTNCACGACCGCTACGCACTAGTATCAAATACATACCTGATGCTCCCGCCTCTTGTCAGAGTTTGGTTTTCTAGTTACTGTTGCTGGCTGGTAAAAACATCTCTTATCACCATCATCACAAAGAGGGAGAGAACCCTTCACAGGTTTTTATGCCTGAGAAGAGCAAACACTCGAGGTCACCATGGGATTCAGACTCTGAGCTGGTAGTGCCACTCATCTGAGTACCATCACAGCTTTAAGTGTGGAACGCTGTAANACTCATCTGAGTACCATCACAGCTTTAAGTGTGGAACGCTGTAAATCTAAGAGGAAGATGAGTATACTTACTCTGTCTCATATAAGTTGGCTAGATTCTGACAAGTCTGCGAAAGTAGCGCCACTGTTTACATCTGACTACGTATCCTTCCGCCATCAGCTGATCGGCCACCTGGCAACGATGTTGTTTATTTCCATGCTGTCATTATGAGCTGATCCCCTAGTCAATGTACTGTTCGTGGGACGTTCTAGGCAAACTTGCTACTCAGAAATACGTAGCTGCGATTGTAGTAATAGTAATGTGTACATGAATCATTAATCAGTAAATTGTTATATTAGANTGTTCGTGGGACGTTCTAGGCAAACTTGCTACTCAGAAATACGTAGCTGCGATTGTAGTAATAGTAATGTGTACATTAATCATTACTCAGTAAATTGTTATATTAGATGGCAAAAATATAAATAATGAATTTTACCTTTAGTAACTACAAAAAAATGTATTAAAATTATTAATTAGTAAAGTTATACGTCAAAAATACAAATCACTAATTATAAATTTAACAACTACAAAAAAAATGTGCACACAGACTAAAGCACTTAAACACCACTCTTTCAGCATGTTTTCAATACTGTCTGTTCTCTTTTTTTGTTTTTTTTTTTTTATATATCACACATAGGACGTTATAGCTAATATATTCGAGTTGGAAATATGTGACGTGGAATAACGTTAGAATTGCTTAAACACTATTCACGTGTGTCCCACTTTCTTCGGAAAGAAGGAAATGGGTTTTCGGAGAACAATATGGCATATAATTTACGTAGACAAACGATTACCTGCCAAACAGAAATTACTAGTACTCAGAATCGCTGTACACGGAATATATGTAACTAAAAATTATGCAGAGCTCGCGAAAAATAAAACTATTGGTATCTGTTCATAAATTTGTTATATATTGCATAAGAGTGCTATTCTTTTCGAGCTGGTAATACTTTGCAAAAGATCCAATAGATAGCGTATACAACAGGTCAGAGTGATTTCGGAGCAGCTTCATTTAGTCAATAGATAGCGACTTGTAAAGTTGGCTGTTGTTCTATTACTGGCTGGGAACGAAACGTATTTGAAATATATTTTGTCACATTATTAGGGAAAATAATTCAACAATATTATGCAATATTTCTGTATGCTTTTGGAATCAATATCAAGCACGTAAGGAAAGCGGGGTTGGAGAGGGCGGGATACGACGTGAAAAAAGGATTTGAAATTGCGTTTCATTTGGATACGGATCGTTTTAATTGTGCCTTTAATTTTGAACACTTATACATTTCTACTTTAGCACGAAGTTTAGTTTCTAACACTAAAAACCGCTGTTTTATGACCACGTAAAATAAAAAGGGTTAATTAACCTAGGAACTCTTTCTGATCATGCGTATTTTCGGCTGGTCTAATATGCGTCGGCAGTGAACTCAGAATAGCCAACGCAATATTAACTTTTGTTCGTTCGTACATCAGCTGATACAGGATTTTGTAAATGGCTCTTTGTTTGTTTCATATACACCAAGTTGCCACTCTCTGACTGTCAGAATCTGGCCAACTTATATGAGACAGAGAATACTGTAAGCAGCAACATCGCTCACTCAACTGTCTCCGAGGAGGAGCAAGCTGCTTTCTCCCCGAGTCACTATAGACTCGAGCACTGTCAGTTGAGGGGTATACATCCCAGCAGGTCATGTTGCTATGACACTTGTCTAATAAGGACTTCAGCAGGAGTTTACTCCATGGCACTGGCACCAGGCAGAGTAATATCCTCCTTGGGCAGACCATGCCAGCTACCTGCACCTCCGTGCTGTACAACCGTAATTGTTATATGATACGGCTGTGCCTGTACCTCTTCAACACCCACTGCATCCATTAAACTTGATTACATTCTCGTATTTTTCCATTGTCCTCTGATTAACATAACTTATCTGAAGTACCTCAGTTGTATACCCACAACTGTTCTAATGCCCAAGCACTGGGCTGGACAGAAAAAAGTGACTAAGATCGCAAGTGCCCAGGATACATGCTCTGACGAGCAAGGGACTAAAGTCCCCAGGGTATACATTTAGAAAAGAGAGGAAGCCGCCGTACTGAGACGTATTACATGCATCCCCCCCCCCCTCATTGTGGAACAGCATCTGTCTGATGCTAACACTCGACAGGCCTAGTACACCGTTTCACAGTGCCTTTTACCACTACCTCTCACAACACTGAAACTGCCACCAGTGGTTGTCTCCCAACCAGCAATACTCCTGCTATCCAATATCTGGATTTGTGTGCCTCATGCCCCATCACTCGACAGCTGGCCTGTTCAGACACTCCTGATTTTGTACCAGTCAAGAGTCCCTACCAGACAGTCCCTACCAGACAGTCCCTACCAGACAGTCCCTACCAGACAGTCCCTACCAGACAGTCCCTACCAGACAGTCCCTACCAGACAGTCCCTACCAGACAGTCCCTACCAGACAGTCCCTACCAGACAGTCCCTACCAGACAGTCCCTACCAGACAGTCCCTACCAGACAGTCCCTACCAGACAGTCCCTACCAGACAGTCCCTACCAGACAGTCCCTACCAGACAGTCCCCATCAGCAGTCTGGAAGATCATAGAAATTCCAGCACACCCAGCTTGACCAAGCAAAAAGTGTGAGAACATCTCATTCTCGTTTCCTCGTTCCTAGAGGGAAGCTACACGCCAACAGTTTTAACCAACCGGTTGTGGCATCAACAAACATATTGCTACTTACTAACACTCCCCCACGGTTAATACGTGAACTAACACCTCCCAGTATTTGGCAAGCTCAAGTAATAAGTGGTAGTATGTATATTAAATGTATATTTACTATTCAAATCTTTTCTCCATTTTATTAATGCAAAAAAATTAATTAATATTAACAGTAACAAAACATGTACAATAGTTTTGCAAATTACATTTCCCATATAATGATAAATATAATCCAAACCACTATTCTATAAAACTAGAGTTCAACTTGAACTCAACTCGAACTCAAATATCTGTGCTCACAGACCCCTATTTCAATAATGGTTTCTTAAAGAGGATGTGATTTATGACAGTCCCAGCATTATGTCTTTGTAAGAAAGAAGAGTCAACAAAGCAGTCATCTTGTAATGGCAGAAGCAAACAGCATTAGATGTTTGAATGAAGTGGCCACTTATACGTTTAATGCTAATAAATTTTATTTGTCTTTACAAAGATTTTGCATAGCAAATTTCAGCAACTTTTTTACTATTTCCTTGCAAATTAAAATCCACATTATGTTTTTTTTTTCATACCACAGATTGTATGTTATAATGTATTCACGGTAACTTCAAGATTTTCTGAAGCCCTGCTAAAGATCTACTTTCAGGGACCCGATTATGTATCCTTCCGCAGTATGTAATCAAAACATTGCCATGTGACACCTGTCAAACGTTTTGCAAACAAAAACAGTGCCATGTGGGTACTCTCAAATATTTTGTAAACAAACAGTGCCTTGTGGGAACTGTCAAATATTTTATTAACAGTGTCCATGTGGGAACTACCAACATTTATTTTTGAAGAGAAACAATGCCATGTAATCTTAACTGTCATATACTTTAATAAAATTCTCCAAATGTCTAAAAAAAATGCTAATCAATTTAGCAAAATATTGTAATACATACAAAAAGGTAGATTGAAGTATATATCGGAACTGTTAATTATATAATTTAATTAAAGTTTACTTATTGTATTAAGATTTATTTACATATTTGGTGTAAGGAAAAAGTTAAATTTTACATAATAAACTTTTGGAAGTAGCACTCAGGTTAAAGATTTCACTGTGATAAATGGTACCGTATTTTATCACATATAAGTCGCACATTTTATTTAAAAAATTTTATTGAAAACTCGGGGTGCAACTTATAAGTGAGAAAAATTCCTCCAGCCCCACACTAACATTTCATTTACTACAAATTCACGGCCCGCGGCTCGATTTCCAAACTCTTCAGCGAACAAAATCACTTTCATTTTTAAACCTGCGGTGTAGGTACATCGCTTTTCCATCAAGAAACTGTCGCACTTCTTCACTGCCACAACATCAAAACAACACTACCTACGGCGCAAAGACGATATAATGGAAAGACGTGTAAGCAAACGCTACTGTGCTGCTATCTCTTACGCTCCACAAAAATCTTTAGAAAATAATCGATTATCAGTTATTGACCAAAATTCGATTCCTTTTCATTCTTTTAAAATATGTTTTTCTGTTAAGGATTGCGAAGGGAATTACGTAACGGAAATATTCAAATGCCTTTCTATATTTTGCACGTTTATTTGATAAAGTGCAGAAATAACAACGCTAATACTAAAATTACATCTTAACCTAGAATTATCTTATAAGTAGAAAGAATGTGTTACGTTAGTTTTATAACCACAATTCAGCGTCTCCAATATCCAATATGGCGTGGTTATACTTCTGAAAAAAAAAGTGCCCAAACAGACAAGATGGAGTGTATGAGTCCGCTGGACAGACACTGAAATTTATTTAATTTCNTTTTTTTTATTTCAATTCATAACAGTAAAATCTTTACCCATGAGTGCTACGTGAAAATGTAAATATATAGTTAAGGAATATTAACTTTACAATTACGGCATTAAATTTATACATATTAATATTTAACCCACGAACTATTTCTTTTCAGCTATAACCAACATGTCCCTTCAAAATCCGTTGTTAATTCGTACGGACTTTTAACAAATTATTATAATTTATTGAAAAAATATACTTAAAACTTAAAACAACCAATTTATATAGTGCTTCAGTGCTAAAAGCACGTCAAAACCTTTTTCCATATACAATTTTTTTATAACCAATTGAACATGTAACTCCTAGGGTGATTTTTCAAAGGTTCTTTTCAAAAGTATCGAAGATACCGTGAATGGATTATATGTATATTTTACACTACAAGCTGTGGAAGTGAATCTCCACGTACAACATGACCGTTATCGAGGTAGGTTTTATACACAACTAGTACAGTGGTCAAATCTGGAGATGGTTAGGGTGACTGGCTAATTACATTATTAAGTCCCTACACTCAAGCTCTGAATCGAACAGCTCAGCATCAGATGGAAGCATGAGGAACTTGGAGGCTAAATAAGTGGACTGAAGTCTCAAATTTGTACAGTAGTTCTCGAACCCACCTTGTTACCAGAGGAAAGAAGGCAAGGCACCAATGACCAACAAGCTGTCGGTGGTTCTCAACTTGTAGGTCCTGCTATGGTTGGCACCCAAGTACCCGCTGCCTGTGACCATCTCTGTCTTACAGCTAGAGCTCTGCACAAGATGTGGGATGGAATCCCCAAGGAGTCCTGGAGGTCCCAAAAGGCCTGGGTTAGAAGATCCCTCCCCTGTCTGGTACAGACCTCACTGCATGCTGCCTGCTCCACTTTCAGACAGGCCAACATCTGTTGTCGGTAGAACATTGGTACCCTTGCTCGATCAGGTGCAGACACGTTTTGCAGGAACTTGCAGAAAACCATCAGAGACCATAAGAATACCAGTCCAATACAACTCCTGTCTGAGAAAGACTACAGGGAGGGCTTAGTCAGAGGCATACTTCTACCAGCTGCCAATCCTAAACTTGGAGATGTATGAAGGGAAATTTTTCAATGTTTATCACAAAAGAGGGAATGAGGTTTGAATACTATCATCTGCTATAGCACTCCCTGGGAGGTAATTTTGCTTGTACCCAATAGGAAAGATGACTACATACAGTCAACAGTAGATTCTACGACCCTTAACAGTTCCTGGGAAAAGAGTCGTTATTTTGAGAGGGTCGTTATTGGAAAATTGTTTCATGGTTCCCCAAAAAAGGTTTGTTATATCAAGTGGGTCACTATTCCAGGGATCTAAGAATCGAGAGTTGACTGTATACAGATTCTGTGCATAGCGATATAATTCTCATCAATGAGGATGGTGTAGTTCTGAACAATGAAGATGAATGTTTTTTGTATTGTACTTGCGTAAGGGTCATGTACAGAGCTATTGGGTGAATGAAGGGCAACATCTCAAAAGATTATGCCAAAGTCTTGGTGTACCCTAGAAAATGATGAGGTTATGCCAACATCCACATGGGGTTGATGCAGATATAACCGCTGGGCTGAATTCTGGTGCAGTCACATCAACAGCCCTTCTGCAGTAGTGTCAGTTACACCTGTGTGGCCAGTGACATCTTGACAGGAACTCAGGTTTCGTTATGAGTGGTCACTCATGTCACTGCTAACACATGAGGTGGTTTCCCCAGAAAATGGGGTAACAAGCTGCTAACTTTCTTCCCTAGACTCCTACTTTCCATTACCATACATACAGAGGGGCTTGAAATGGAGAGAGAGTGGATGAGATGGATCAGAGATCTGCTCAATTCTACCTCCTGGCAGCATGCCTATGAAGGGTTGTACAACCCTACGTAACAGTGCCAAGAACACCCCCAGAACTGGCACACCTTCACTCGGAACTTCTAAGACATCGAAGGCCTGAGGATGTGCCTAGTTTGCCCCGAGTTAGACCTCATGATGTCTCAAAGTGTGACTTGAAGCAAATCCATGGTAGAATGCACTCTTACCACTTGTACTAGTTGAATCATCGACACTTGCACTTACTGAATTACTAGGGGCCGGTAGTGCAGTCGCTAGAGCACTCGCCTCCCACCAAGGTGAAGTGGGTTAGATTCGCGGAGGGGCTACTCCCGAATTTTAGCACATGGGAGACATGCAGGATGATGCCGCTGGTTGGCAGATTTTCTCAGATATCTCCTATTTCCCCTGCCCTTGCAATCAAGCATTACTTCAAACTCACCTTGCTTCACCCTTATTGTCTCTCACAACCCCGATGTTATGAGTAACACACCCCCTCTTCCCTTCTCCACAACAACTCAACTCTACATTACACTAAACTACACTACACTACTAGGAAAATAACGCCAAAAAATGTTTCTTATAGACTTTACACACATGTATAGATGAAAACATAATCACATGCAAGTGCACACACATGCTGATGGGTGACATCCCCCCCCCCTCAATAATTACACTGTACATGCCACAGGGCTCCATGCAGGCAAGGGCGACTGCCCTGCTACAGCCTGTAAGTTGGCCACTCATACCACACTTGCTGCACAGCAGACAGGTGAAAGCCAACTTACTTCCCCTCCAGTACCTGGCAACAGACGGAGTATCCAACTGCACATCCCGGCATTGTCTACTCTTCTATCGCCACTCCCCGTGCCCCCTTTGCTTTGTGTGATTCCCAGCGTATGTATACCAGCTGTGGACAAAGGTTTGAGGCGGTCTTGCTCAACTACAGCCATAGGATACCGCATTGCCCAAGATCCTAGCGAGCTACTTTGCTCCAGCTTCTAGATAGTCACTCTTCCCCGATGACACACCAATCTTTCAGAATGCTTCGCATTATCTAGCTTCAGAGTTACACCCACGTATGCTCGAGTCCCAATACCATCTCTCCAGGGGTCGCCCCCACCCCTCTGTTCAGCTGTGTCTGCCAAGAGAAGGCACCTAGATGTGGCTCTTTAGGCCCTTGGAAAGAGGTACAGGCTGGATGCGCACTGTTTTGTTGGTTATTATTTACCAATAAACACAATCATACCTAACCTTGGAGCATCTTCCTAAACCACCTTGCTATTTTTTTTTCCTGCTTCATCATCTGAACCTACTACACTCTTCAGTTAGTACGATGCTTGCTAACCCTTCTGCCCTTCAGGCATCTACTATGCAAAGATACTCTTGGTGCTGGAGACCAGTGTATGGCATTTGTCACACCTGGCCTGCCACCATCAAGGGTAGTGCTTAACCTACTTTTCAAGGAGTACTTGACGTGCTAGTGGTCGTCACGCTCAACTTTGATACTTCCAAAAAGAAGGCAGAGGTGATCCTTAGGGATGTTTGATGCGAAGCTTCCCATGGGGATGTGGCGTTGCTGCTGGTCGTCTTGCCGTACCTGCTAACCTAGGAAGGTGACACATCGAACTAAGGGCAACACACCGTGAAGGGAATCACTGCCCTCCAGGAGGCTGTCGCACTCATCCTCCACATAATTTCACTGTACGCCCATTTAGTTTCTACAGAGCCGTGTTTACACCTATAAACTCCCTAGCTCCCATTCTTTGCCTATTGCTCTTACGCTGCGCCACCGGGCTGGGTAGCAGAAGATGGCAAAGAAAACCATTCCCTAGCCAGAGAGGTTGCGAGGCTGGAATTAGGGTACAGCAAAGACTTCTCAGAGCTGAGGGAGGAAGACGCCCACTTGAGAAGACTTGGCAATAGCAATGCCTCCCGCCCCGCTCCAACACCTGGCAAGACGTCTGTCAGCGAGTGCCCTGATTACTTATATCACATCCGGCCAGTTTCCAACTTACACCTATCACACCAAAGGTTACATACTCTTCTCCATGTAGGTTGAGAACCCACTGATACCCAAGACTACAAACACCAAGGTAGAGTTTGCTCTCAGGACCTCAATGTTAAGAGACACCCAAATCTCTTCACCCACTCACCGAAGTAGAGCTCTGCATCCCCTTATGCACCTGGTCACCAACTCTTATCTGACTCACTCCTAGAAGGGATCAGAGGATGGTGATCCAGCTGCCTCCAAAACCAAAAATCTCTGTATATGGGATGCCAACTTCTCCATCCTTAGAGAGGAGGGAAGAGGGGAGCTATAGTCACTATCGAAGGAGAGAAGTCACCCACAGTAGAGGTGTCAGCGCACACGCTTGCACACAATCTTACGAATTCATGTACATGTGCACAGACACAAATACACATGCATCCACATACCACACTGAGCATGCAAGATTACTGTAACTCAAAATTTCTTAAATACTGAAAATACACGTAAAATAATTGTGTGTATTTAAAAAGTTTTAAAAGGAATATNATAATTAATTGTAAAATAATTGTGTGTATTTAAAAAGTTTTAAAAGGAATATGAAGTACTGAAATAGGGTTACTATAAAACAGTGTGTCATTCAGTACTTTTAAAACACATATATATGTGTAAATATGAAATTTTAACATTTACTTATTAACTATGCTGTACATTCAATAAATGTATATAGATTGCTGGCACAAATATTGCAAAAACAACTTTTTGAGATACAATAGTCTTACATTCAGGGCAAGCACATACTTGTACACATATGCATATGTGTGTA
>NQII01001422.1:440672-501202 GCA_002778355.1 Clitarchus hookeri
GTGTGTGAGAGAGAGAGAGAACATTAAGGGACAGTGGGGATGCAGTCCTTCCTCTACAAGCTACCCACCAAGGTGAACTGAGTTTGATTTCTGGCGGGGTCACCCGGGTTTTGGCATTGGCAAAAGTGGCAAACGTTGCAGTTGGCCAACAGGTTTTCTTGGGGTACTCCCGTTTCCCCCGGACTTGCACATTGTGCAATGCTCCATCTCCACCTCACTTCACCCTTACTGGCATTCAAGACCTCGCTGTCCAGCGCCAACCAACACTTCTCAACTCAACTCATTACATAAAAATATAAAACAGCAGTACAGAAATGCTAAAAACTGACTGCTTGCCAAGACTGCTGAAAACTGAGCAAACAAAGTACAAAAACAACAATTTTTCACATCGTATACATTTGGTACATACGAACCTGGCTTGAGCTTCTGCATCTTTGGCCAACCACATCTTACACAATTTACTGACTGCTTTCTGCCTGCCCATTTTCTTCACCAACTTCTTAGGAGAGCTTGTAACTATCTTCTCACCAATATCTTGAGAAAAATGAGTAAAAGGTCTTCGTAGTCTNCCAACTTCTTAGGAGAGCTTGTAACTATCTTCTCACCAATATCTTGAGAAAAATGAGTAAAAGGTCTTCGTAGTCGTTTTTGCAAAACACTGCCATTCTTCTTTATCCACTTGTGAATCTAAAGGTAATTGGAAAACAAACACACATAAAAGCTCGCAAACAGTAGATTGAATGATGCAAATAACAAAGGTGTGTGATGGGCCTACCACTTTGTGGTGTGAGGTCAGTTCCCTACTGAGTGCCATTTTGTTTTCAGCTCACTTAGTTTATTTATAATAGTGTAATTATCTTACAGTCAGATAATCTTTTGCTCTCATCTATAGCAACACCTTTCTTTCCCGGATTTGAGAGTCATTTATTAACTAACTTAACACGGATTTGTATTTATGTGTTTGTGTTTCTAACATTTTGGTCACCATATATAACTAGATTAGTTGTCAACTTGCCAAAAAAATTTCTCTTTTTGGTGATGAAACTTTGTCTCAGAGTACTGGTAATTATATTTAGTAGTTGGTGTATTTTAAGTTGTTGTCTGTAATAACATTTCTGCTGGCATGTATATCATGGATTTTGAAATTTAATGTGATTTATGCATAATTTATTTTTATATGAAGAGTCAACTGCAAAAATGATGGATGACACTGGGAATGAGTTTTGCAGAAGAACGAATATACAATGAAAAACCCATTTTTGAGAAAGGTGTATATTCTAATGTATACATATCTGAACTTCCACCTGAGTAAGTTTTTGCCAAGGATGACTAGGAAAATGTGTTAAATATGTATAAAACTAAATATATGTAAAATTATTTGTAAAGTGTNTTTTTGCCAAGGATGACTAGGAAAATGTGTTAAATATGTATAAAACTAAATATATGTAAAATTATTTGTAAAGTGTATGGCACAACACATCACTGCAAATAATTCTGGATGTCGAGTACAACATGGTCGTTACTGAAGATTAGCACACCCCCTTCAACTGGCCAATGCTAATTGCCTTTTTGCCTGGCAGTGTGGCAGTTCAGAGTAGAAATCTCTAGCTTGTGGACCACAGAACTGCGAAAGGTGTTGTACATCCTTGAATTTTTTGTGTGAGAATGGGATCAAACCTCCAACAGAGGTCAGAGATGCTTTTAAGACCGTTAGGTTGTTTCAAACCAATAAGAAATAGGGGAGCTAATGTAACATTATAATGTAAACATCAAAAGAATGGAAATAAACACGTATCCATGTCTGCAATGTGGATATTGTGTAAGCCAACTGTAACAGGTAACAGTATAGAATAATGCGAAAGTAGATAACTTACCATTGTACAAATAATATGGAAGACAGACAAAACTCTACACCTTGTGCAGTTGCAGGCTGGTCAACCTGTGGACATGAACGACGAAGAGGCTCCTTAGCGATGGACTCTCCCTGGCACCACCGTAGGTGCTTCTGTGGTGAACAATGGGTCCCAATACATGTTGAAACAACAGCACTTTCACAGGTCGAATGGCAAATGGACACTTCTTGTACACAGGTAATAGAAAGTTTGTCCACGCCCTGATAAGTGCCTGATCCACTTCTATGATGTAAAAAGCTGAAGGATGCATTCTTGCTACAGAAAAACGGTGCCACCAATGTTCAGGAAATCCAGCAGGAGTCTTCAGTTGGATCAGGGTCATATTGCGATCACACTTCAAGTATGGGTTGCCTCTACCGGGGAATGTTACTTGAACTGAGTCCAGTCTTCTTGTACTGTGCACAGCATTGTGTAACTATCTGACGTCTGTGTAGTCCTTATTCTGCCCACAACTGTCGNCAGTCTTCTTGTACTGTGCACAGCATTGTGTAACTATCTGACGTCTGTGTAGTCCTTATTCTGCCCACAACTGTCCCAGAATATTTCAAGATGTTTGGCCTCTTGATTCAGCTGAATAAAAATGAAGTGATGCAACATAGATACAACCTCGTCTGCTCCTTTCCCTCCTATAGCTTCATTGTAGCAGTAAAAGTAGGATTTGCTGTTAGGCAAAGTATGAATGTTGAATGTGAACGCAGACAGCTGTCCTTTGTAGTAGACGTCATATGTGGAAATGTTGGCGTACCGACATTTTTTTGGAAATCCATAACAATACCTGCGTAATCTATATGTTCTCTACTCCTGATTTTTGCATTCCTCTTTCTGGTGTAGAATGTTTCTGCTTTAGCCTTGTGCTCATCATTTCCTACCCTAAGTTTCTTCTCTACGCCTAACAGAATATTCTTCTCTCTTTTCAATCTCTCTTCCAAAACTTGGGTTTCTGCTTGAAATTTGTCACACGTGCTGCACATATCGGATCTAGGAAACCCAAATTTGATATTGAAATGTGTGTTGAATATGTTTCTATAATATTCGTAGCACACATCAGGGAGATTTTNCAGTCTTCTTGTACTGTGCACAGCATTGTGTAACTATCTGACGTCTGTGTAGTCCTTATTCTGCCCACAACTGTCGCAGAATATTTCAAGATGTTTGGCCTCTTGATTCAGCTGAATAAAAATGAAGTGATGCAACATAGATACAACCTCGTCTGCTCCTTTCCCTCCTATAGCTTCATCGTAGCAGTAAAAGTAGGATTTGCTGTTAGGCAAAGTATGAATGTTGAATGTGAACGCAGACAGCTGTCCTTTGTAGTAGACGTCATATGTGGAAATGTTGGCGTACCGACATTTTTTTGGAAATCCATAACAATACCTGCGTAATCTATATGTTCTCTACTCCTGATTTTTGCATTCCTCTTTCTGGTGTAGAATGTTTCTGCTTTAGCCTTGTGCACATCATTTCCTACCCTAAGTTTCTTCTCTACGCCTAACAGAATATTCTTCTCTCTTTTCAATCTCTCTTCCAAAACTTGGGTTTCTGCTTGAAATTTGTCACACGTGCTGCACATATCGGATCTTGGAAACCCAAATTTGATATTGAAATGTGTGTTGAATATGTTTCTATAATATTCGTAGCACACATCAGGGAGATTTTNGGAAACCCAAATTTGATATTGAAATGTGTGTTGAATATGTTTCTATAATATTCGTAGCACACATCAGGGAGATTTTTCTCTTTGTACATCTGATGCATTTTGTTCACATTTAGCTCAAGTGGCAGGTAAAATTTTTTACTAGCACCTTTACTGTAATGGCGTGGGGTACCTTTGAAAGAAGAAATGTGCTCTTTCACAGCTTTCTCTAAATGTGAAGGTTTTTTACAATGCACATGCTTGTACTTCCCACGCTTATCCTTGAGTGCTACACCTAAGATCTTTCCTGACGTCTGTAAGGTTTGCACACTTCGTGTTGTGATACCATGAATGGAAACAAACGCTTTAGCACAAACAAGAATCTCTGTTACCTTGTAACCATCTGAGACACGCACTTTGTAGGAATAAGCATTGTCATGGAATTTCGCATGATTCACATCTTGTCTAGGTCTATGTTGTTTTATCTGGTTAACAGACATTAGACCAAATAAGTACATTTTCTGTTCATCATATGCCTGAATGGCATTAAATTCTTTGTTTTTAGCAGTCTCTGTTAGGCAGAAACATTTTGAAAACACTTTATAACATTTTACATTTGCAGTCCGGGTCGGTCTCATGAGATGACAAAGTTTTTTCATAAGATCAGTCATCCTACCGTATTTTTTCCTTTTGCTGAATTTACAGTGAGCGAAACATTTGGAACATCTGTTTCCCTTTCTCCACCTTACATGTTTCCTCTTTACACATCACAATCACAGCAACATGNGAAACATTTGGAACATCTGTTTCCCTTTCTCCACCTTACATGTTTCCTCTTTACACATCACAATCACAGCAACATCTTAACTACAGACTTCGTAAAACAAACAACATTCTGACAGCAGTGGAATGTAAACAAACACGCCATAAACAGCCACAGATAATATGAATTCAGGTTAGGAAACACATTGACATCCAGAATTTTCCCCTATCTTCCACCGACATCTAGCGTTATTGCGGNCCCTATCTTCCACCGACATCTAGCGTTATTGCGGTGTACCAATATTTTGTCAATCATTGGTACGCCTTGACTGGTGTTTTTGCTATGAAAATCCTGTAGTAGATTCAACACATACAGAATGCAAAGTGTGCAGAGTGCACTCCCTGAGACTATCGATATTAGTTCACTACTATGACGACGTTCGGTCTCGGTTCCCCTGCTGGTCCTTTCTCCTTCCCTGCTCTTTGGATCCTCCACATTTCCACGCATGTGCAGTATACAGGTTATGTCCTACTGGCTAGTGATGTTGAGCTGGTGCTCGGTCTTCTGCCGGGCTCTTGGCTCTGTCTATTGAACTTTACTCCTGTTCGTGTTCGGTCCCTCTTTGCTCCAGACTGTCTCGATGGTTGGATGTCGTAGACTTGGGTCATCGCCACGTCTGTCAGTTTTGTAGCAATCATCATGTTAAATTAAATTTTCTACGATGGCCGTAGGGCAATTCGCAGGTGGGTAGCAGTTTCAGTGTTTTAACGTGTTTATTGAGTGGTATTATGTTGGGCTAGTTAACGGTAAATAGGATTGCGCACTTTCCTTTTGCATTCTAAATTTGGTTTCAGTCACCCAGTCAAAATTAGGTTTGGTATAATCTTGCTCTGTAAATGTGTGTAGATCCCAGTATAGCAGTATGCGTGTATTTAGTATATTTTTAAATATTTTATTAATGTTAATTTTGCTGTGGCTAATTGTGTGCAAGTTGCCAGAAAGTTGCCAGTTTGAATTGGTGAATGGGACCGCACCTGCTCGCGAAATTTAGTTGTCAACGCTTGTGATAACCCACCAGCAAATACTTTTAGATTTTTCCTTACATTGCCTGCGTTTACTTAAATGAGCTTTTTGATTTTATCTATTAATGTTTTAACGTGTTTGTATATTTTTACACCCGTGAGGCTTTGATAGACTCCATTCGTGTGCCATCATGGATTTTCACTATATATTTTAAGGTAATAATCTAATTCATTTTGGGTTTTGAATGAGATGTAATATTACGATTTTGGTATCAGCGTGTACTTGTATGCCAAGCCTGTAATACTATTTGTATTTTATAAAGTATATTTAAAATGTATTTTTAATTGAAATATTTTTTGACGCAAACTGAATTCATTGTAACTTTATTCCAAGTTGATTAAATTGTTTAAAACGGTTATGTCTTTATACATGACTTGTGTTGAAACCCCACAAGAGCATTGTATTGCTACATTTAACTCATTTTTCACTACATAGTGACATCAATCAATTTTGCAGTAGAAATTTAATGTGATTTATGCATAACTTATTTTGATATCTTATAAAAAAAAGACAGAAACCACATTGAGTACAAAGAATTATAAATATTTGGTAGCCATGTAAATATTTATCAAAAAAATTTCTTGTGCATTAGAGTGTATCACTTGATTCACTGCACGATGATCAACCTCTTGACCGCTACATAGCTGGAAGAAGTCGACACATGCACAGTATAATCTATGTGTAACTTTGTAATTTTAGTCCTCTTTGGGAACACAACATTTTGAAAACCTACCTGTCCAAATTATTATGTTGATTGAGTGAAGTTATTCAGTTCACCTTTGGTAAGTCAGCAATAGTATTATACAAGTTGGTGTATAGTTTACTTGCTCATGTGAGAGGTTATACTAATGTTATATACTTTTTGGTTTTTCTGAAGTTTGGTGCACGTGTGCGAGGGTTCAGCTCCTAGCTTCCTGTTCTAAATCCTTAGGGTTTCAGTGGTCTCAGTGAGCAGACCATGAAATGTCAGTGATACGAGATGAACGGGATGTAGCAGCAAGCTCTCTACAATGGCATCCCTTGATTTTATTCCTTCAAGTGCGGATGATCACACACATCACAATCAGATGAGACCTAACTATCTTCTCTTTTGGAACTAATCTCCAAATTTTGTATGCATCTGCCCTACCTANGTGATGTTGAGCTGGTGCTCGGTCTTCTGCCGGGCTCTTGGCTCTGTCTATTGAACTTTACTCCTGTTCGTGTTCAGTCCCTCTTTGCTCCCGACTGTCTCGATGGTTGGATGTCGTAGACTTGGGTCATCGCCACGTCTGTCAGCTCTGTGGCAATCGTCATGTTAAACATAATTTTCTACTATGGCCGTAGGGCAATTCGCAGGTGGGTAGCAGTTTCAGTGTTTTAACGTGTTTATTGAGTGGTATTATGTTGGGCTAGTTAACGGTAAATAGGATTGCACACTTTCCTTTTGCATTCTAAATTTGGTTTCAGTCACCCAGTCAAAATTAGGTTTGGTATAATCTTGCTCTGTAAATGTGTGTAGATCCCAGTATAGCAGTATGCGTGTATTTAGTATATTTTTAATATTTTATTAATGTTAATTTTGCTGTGGCTAATTGTGTGCAAGTTGCCAGAAAGTTGCCCGTTTGAATTGGTGAATGGGACCGCACCTGCTCGCGAAATTTAGTTGTCAACGCTTGTGATAACCCACCAGCAAATACTTTTAGATTTTTCTTTACATTGCCTGCGTTTACTTAAATGAGCTTTTTGATTTTATCTATTAATGTTTTAACGTGTTTGTATATTTTTACATCCGTGAGGCTTTGATAGACTCCATTCATGTGCCCTCATGGATTTTCACTATATATTTTAAGGTAATAATCTAATTCATTTTGGGTTTTGAATGAGATGTAATATTACGATTTTGGTCTCAGCGTGTACTTGTATGCCAAGCCTGTAATACTATTTGTATTTTATAAAGTATATTTAAAATGTATTTTTAATTGAAATATTTTTTGACGCAAACTGAATTCATTGTAACTTTATTCCAAGTTGATTAAATTGTTTAAAACGGTTATGTCTTTATACATGACTTGTGTTGAAACCCCACAAGAGCATTGTATTGCTACATTTAACTCATTTTTCACTACATAGTGACATCAATCAATTTTGCAGTAGAAATTTAATGTGATTTATGCATAACTTATTTTGATATCTTATAAAAAAAAGACAGAAACCACAATGAGTACAAAGAATTATAAATATTTGGTAGCCATGTTAATATTTATCAAAAAAATTTCTTGTGCATTAGAGTGTATAACTTGATTCACTGCACGATGATCAACCTCTTGACCGCTACATAGCTGGAAGAAGTAGACACATGCACAGTATAATCTATGTGTAACTTTGTAATTTTAGTCCTCTTTGGGAACACAACATTTTGAAAACCTACCTGTCCAAATTATTATGTTGATTGAGTGAAGTTATTCAGTTCACCTTTGGTAAGTCAGCAATAGTATTATACAAGTTGGTGTATTGTTTACTTGCTCATGTGAGAGGTTATACTAATGTTATATACTTTTTGGTTTTTCTGAAGTTTGGTGCACGTGTGCGAGGGTTCAGCTCCTAGCTTCCTGTTCTAAATCCTTTGGGTTTCAGTGGTCTCAGTGAGCAGACCATGAAATGTCAGTGATACGAGATGAACTGGATGTAGCAGCAAGCTCTCTACAATGGCATGCCTTGATTTTATTCCTTCAAGTGCGGATGATCACACACATCACAATCAGATGAGACCTAACTATCTTCTCTTTTGGAACTAATCTCCAAATTTTGTATGCATCTGCCCTACCTAAAGTTATAAAAGAAGAATTCTTTTTCCAAACAAAATGTCTGTGTATTATATTAAATTTTAATATTTTCATTATTGTGAAGAAACAAGGAAAGCTTTGTGGTCTCGGCCTTTCACTTAACTATGTTTTACTATGCACATCTAGACAAACATGGGTTCACGATGAACCTATCCTGTAAGCGGATGCTCGCACAGCAAAGTGCTGCCTTTACTCTAGGCTATTCTGCACCCTGAGTGAAGAAGGGGGTGATGCAGAAGACTGTCCAACCCTGCACTGGGCTATGTAGCACCTGGCACGACGGGCAATACACCCATCACTCCAGCTGTGCCTAGAACACACTGAGCGCGATGAGCGAGAGCAGTATGGAGCACGTGAGAGAGAGGTAGAGGAGTGGTGTCTCGTGGTGCAAGGTGATAGCACAAACATGTTCCACGCCAGTTTTTTGGTCTCCATCACAGTGTCTTTGTATCACCCCACCGGCCGTACGAGTTGATTAAGAATGTGCGCTAACCTACTTGTGGGTTGTTCGTGATGACAGTACAGGCTTTGACACTGATCACACTTCATTTATCTTGTTGGAATTTAAAATGCCAATTCATATCATAACTGTTGTAGTGTGAGGCTTAATATGTGGGATGCTTTCTTGTTAATCTGTGAGGCTGGGATCACACACTGTGTTTTTGCCACCACATTATTACACAAGCAGTACAACACATTTTAAATGTGATCATCTACACATTGCAGCATGCATGCACCTCGCCGCTAGTAACAGCAATATGCTGAGCACTGCACGACTGCACTGCGAACACTGAAAACAACAGCTGCACTTGCATTGGAGAGTCCACACAGTAAAGTTGTAATGTGGTGCATTTCAAAATTTTTACAATGATGAGTTTTTTTAGTATGTAACAATTCATCAAACACAGAAATAGACATCCCATAAAGAAGAAAANATCTGTGAGGCTGGGATCACACACTGTGTTTTTGCCACCACATTATTACACAAGCAGTACAACACATTTTAAATGCGATCATCTACACATTGCAGCATGCATGCACCTCGCCGCTAGTAACAGCAATATGCTGAGCACTGCACGACTGCACTGCGAACACTGAAAACAACAGCTGCACTTGCATTGGCGAGTCCACACAGTAAAGTTGTAATGTGGTGCATTTCTACATTTTTACAATGATGAGTTTTTTTAGTATGTAACAATTCATCAAACACAGAAATAGACATCCCATAAAGAAGAAAANATTTTTACAATGATGAGTTTTTTTAGTATGTAACAATTCATCAAACACAGAAATAGACATCCCATAAAGAAGAAAAAATTTATCTCCATATTCCACATATATTATTTTTTTTAATATTTTAAACCTTTCACTTGCCTCATGATTATTGATTGAAAGGATGCATCCAATATTTTCTTATCAGTGGTTCTTTAAGCAGAACATAATCTTTAAACACACAGGATTATTGCAGTTTTGATAGCATTACAAAACAATATAAAAAACATAACTTTTGACACTTGATGCACACTCATGAGAACCTCAGCTCAACAAGTATGAGCGAGCATGTGTGCGGTTTGACTGAGAATGTGGGGGCTGGGATTATGGGATACAAGGAAGCGTTTTGCAGCAGCGACGAAACCACTATGTGTGGTCACAGACTAATATTGATGCATGCCATCTAACCTATAAGCATAATCATTGCTATCACATCTCACATGGAACCCTCCCATCTCAACTACTGGTGTGAGATGAATTGGACAGGGGTTAGTTTGCCCTAAGCATACATAGGTACCACCTGCCCAACTGACAGTTGCCATTTCGTAACCTTGCCTGACTTGGCCACCACCCTTCTCGCACGCAAGCAGCTTGCACCACTACCGCAAAGTAGGGCTAAGAAGGAGCAGTGTGCCACCCCTGGCCTTCCAGACATCCACAGCACAGAAATATATTTAATTGCAAACTTGTAAAACACCAGTTGTTATTTTTCAGCCATCGCCTTCTTACCTCTCTTACAATCACCACGATCCTCCACCGCTTGCGACCACTAGCCAACCATCCATTAATGACAAGCAGTATTTGAACTAGAAAGACAGTTACCCTTGAAGGTGCTTGGAGACTATGCTCATCATGCTGCCCACCGCATAGAGACTACACCTGCGACTCGCATGTCTGAAGACTGTTACTATTGTCGCCAAGACTCCTGATGGCTCGCAGCGCGGGGGTGAGGAAGACCTGCGCAAAGGGAGTTACAGATTTAGGAAGATAATGGCCATGCTTCCACACCATGCTACGTAACATACAACACACATTACTCCTCGTTCCTGGCAGTAGTGACGGACTGTGAACAATGGCGAGTAGCGCGTGGCCCAAGAAGTATAAACAAGCTGTACACAGCAAGGAAAGAGAAGTCATCAGGAGTGTTGTAGAAGCTCGTGATGCAGAGGCAAGGAATAAATGTTTGTTGGTTCCTGTTAACAAAGCTACAGAGAGAACTGCAAAGTACACAGGAGTAAGTAAGGTGTCAATCAAAGGAATTCGTAAACAAAGCAGAGAGACACCTGATGAGCCTCAAAGAACTCCTGGAAAGCGAAGGTAAGAAAAGAATGCTTACTTTGTTCACCGTATCTCCTTTTATGGAGGAGGCCTCGGTGGTGTAGTGGTCAGACGACTCACCTCAACTATTTGGTAGCACCACTGCCACTTCCACCTGGCACACATTTGTCACGCCCAGGATACTTCCACGTACCGAGGCCAGTATCACCATTGCCACAGACACTGCCTAGGAGCTGCCCAGAGCACACCAGGCCTACTCCAGCCACTACTGTAAAGCACCAGTTGGCATTCCCCGGGCATTTACCATCTGCTATGCCTGCAAACGTGGCACTGCTTTCGCTCCGACCCATGCTACTTCTCGTCCTGCTGCTCTCTTAGCACCTCCACGGGCTGACACGACGAGTAATAATAGAGTTACGGGGGAAGAGTCCCAGCTGTTAAATAACCCCGTGAACGGAGCAACAGCTTCTTGACTCTGAAGGAGATAAAGGGGGGGTGGGGGAAGCTTGGCATGCTACCGACCCAGCTTACACTACCACTTGCCTGCAGTGTTGTGTTGAAATTCTGTGGGTACACAATGGGTCATTAGGTGGGCCTGCTGTATACTCCAAGGCAGTGTGACCCCCAATGACACCTCTCCCTTCTTTGGAATGTAAGCTCTGCTACAGAGAATGCTGCTGGTTGCCAACAAAAGCTTTATTGATTATGAGCCTTAACCATCCTCCCACTATTGCAATGCCTAATCCCCGTTCTCAAGGGAGTTCTCAAACTTGATTTCAGCTACTCGTGCATGTCACCTGCCCAGGATCAAACAGAATCCCTGGATCCCTTATGCCTTGCCTTTATCCTTCAGAGTGGCATAGTAAAATATGTAACACTAAATGGGCAGCTGATGAGCATCCATTCTAACAGGCAACCTACAATAACTTCAAGATGGCTCGTATCACAGATGCACAAATTGTGTACACTGTTCTCAATCTAACACTTTGTACATTGCTGGCTTAGGTCATTGTGATGTCATGCTGATGGTGTGTTGCCATACTGCAACAAAAATGTCAGGCTGTGAGATGTTGACCAAATATTACATACCTATATCTTATGGACTCTGCCCATCAAAACAAAGAATTATAAAATTAAAAATTCTGTGGTGGAACAAATTTATGGAGACCAACTTTATACCAGGAGTCAGAGTATATATAAACATTATTTACAAGGAATTTTGTGCTAATGAAACACTTATGATTTGTTAATGGAATATTTACGAAAATTAGCAGCCCTTCTCACACACCCCTTGAACTGTGTGTATACTCTGTCTCATATAAGTTGGCCAGATTCTGACAGGTTTGCGAATGTAGCACCACTGTTTACATCTGACTACATCTGACTACGTATCCTTCCACCATTAGTTGATCGGACACATGGCAACGATGTTGTTTATTTTCATGCTGTCATTATCAGTCGATCCCCTTGTCAACGTACTGTTTGTGGCACGTTTTACGCAAACTTGCTTCTCAGAAATACGTAGCTGCGATTGTAGTAATAGAAATTTGTACATAAATCATTGATCAGTAAATTGTTATGTTACAGGACAAAAATATAAATAATTAATTTAAAATTTAGTAACTACAAAAAATGTAATGCTAAACAAATTTTAAGATATTTTAGACTGACATCTGTCTAAAAAAATTAGTAGGTTATAAACGTAAAAATACAAAACCTTCCAAAAAAAATTTAATATTTGCTAACTCTTTTTTATTTGTCCGAGACAGTGAATTTGGGATAACATTTGCGAAACGGTAGTTGTAGCTATTATCACACATTGGACATATAGCAAATATATTTGAGTTGGAAATATGTGACGTGGAATAACGTTAGAAATACTTAAAAACTATTCACACGTGTCCCACTTTCTTCGGAAACAAGGAAATGGATTTTCGGAGGACAATATGGCATATAATTTACGCAAACGAATGACTACCTGCAGAATAGAAATTACTAGTACTCAAAATCACTGTACACAAAATATGTTACTTTAAAAATAATGCAGAGCTCACGAAAAATAAAACTATTGGTATCTGTTCGTAAATTTATATATATCGCATGCGAATGCTATTTTTTTCTGGCTGGTAATGCTTCAGCAAAAATCCAACAGGTGGCGCGCACAACATGTCTGGAGCAAGGTCTCAGCTGCTTACTTTGCTCAATAGATTGCGTCTTTGTAAAGTTGACTTCTATTACTGGCTCGGAACGACATGAATTTGAAATAGTTTGTGGCGTTATTCATGTTTAAAAAATTTTAATTTACGAAAAGTTTTGTTAAGCAACCTTCGTTCCGTTAACATTATGAATGATATCTCGAACTTGTTCAGACTATCGATATTCGAGCGTGGTCCATAATGGATGACAAGATCAAAGTGTTGACAAGGTGGCTGCAGCAAGCCAAGAATTGATTACTGAGAGCAGCATCATTAGCAGAAGCAGTTGTAAATAATTTGTCTCAAAAACAGTTATTTATTGCAACATGTTGTGATTTGCCACAGATACAAACTGCATTCGAAGATGACCACTTATCTTTGGAGTTACTCATGAAAGACAAGGAAAATATTGATAAAGGCCTCCATAAGAAGTGGTTAGACGACTTCAATTACGTCTATTATGGGGTTATGTCAGCTCTAGCGACCATCCAGAAAGAGCCTGAGAAAAATGAAAGTGCGGTCGCCAGTTCTCCTTGCCACGAATCTCGTGTTTCGCTTCCTACAATTCATTTACCATCATTTTCTGGAAAGTCAACTAAATGGATTAATTTCTCCAATTTGTTCTCTACACTAGTGGTGAGTAAAGAACATGTATGCAATGTTGAAAAGCTGTCATACTTGAAATCTTTACTGTCAGTAGAACCAGTGTCATTGATCCAAGCCAATTTTGTTGTTGCCTGGCAGTTACTCGACAAGAGATTCAACAACAAAAGGCTCATAGTGTCATCATTTAGATGTGATTGTGCAAACCTCAACTGTTTCTTTGTTAAGTCCTGCCACTGTCACCACCTTTGTGTCATTATTGACAGAGAGCATGTGGCAGCATTATGGTCATTAAGTTTTAATATTGATGCTTGGGTAATTTTCTACTTGAGGGGCTTTCCTGAAAATAAGAAAAAAAANCACATCAGTGGTGATGGAAATAAGTTGCCTTCATTCAGTCAGTTTTTATCATTCTTGGAGGCTCATCGTGGAGCTTCAGGATCCATGTCGTTACCTGCTACCTCGAAACTTGTATCTCAGACCAAGTTCCCACAGTCTCGTGCTATGCATCCTCAGACTCGTAACACTTCATTATTTGTTGGAAACTCTACTGACTCAAATTGTAAATGTAAACTGTGTAGTAGCAAACACAAGCTGTATAAATGTCCACAGTTTTTAGACTAGCCCGCAATAGAGCGCTATCATGTTGTCAGGCTCTGCCTGGCAGCTTCCCATCAGGCAAAACAAAGTCAATCAAAAGTCAACTGTTCAACATGCAAGGCTAGACATCATGCTTTACTTCATTTCAGTGATACAGTACCTGACAACCTTGCTCATTGAGGTCCTCACAAGGATAATCCTGTCATTCCCCATCTGTTACCCTTGTTGCGGGCCAAACTTGTGCAGGACATGGCCCTCAAAAAGTGCTATTGTCCACAGTTGTGGTAGACGTGCAAGATAGCATTGGTGCTTACCACACAGTGCGAGCACTTCTCGACTCTGCTGGCCAGTAAAGCTTCAAAACAGAGGACTGTGTTCAGCGCTTGGGTCTAGTTCGCAGAATGGCACATCTTCCTATCCATGGGCTTTCTGAGACATCCCTCCACACAGCAAGGAGAGTAATTGAATGTTGCGAAAACCAGAGGGAAAACCAACACCACAGTTCCCACTAACTGCATATGTTTTGCAAAATACCACCGGTGAATTGCCAACACTTCCAGTGTGTACTACCAACTGGGAACATGTTGCACATCTACAACTTGACCTGTTTCCTTACATTTTTACAGGCAACAGAATTGTTAAAGATGCTTACACCCCAGTGGCCTTAGACACTATTTTTGGTTGGGTATTGACGGGCCAGGCTAGGAAAGTACATTGGGCATCGTCAGAACCTTCAGTGACTTTGTTTGTACTTAGCCCATAGCAAGCATCATTAGAAATGTTGGTAGAGAGGTTTTGGGAAGTGGAACTACGAAGAACTTTGTATCCCCAGAAGTTAAAATGTGCGAGTCAGTTTTTGAAGCAACCCATCGTCGACAACCATCAAGTCGTTATGTAGTATCACTGACATTCCGTCATCTGAAACCTGAAATAAGTGAGTCAAGAGAATATGCCACATGCTGCTTAAGGAGTTTGGAATGACACCTGCGCAAGAAACCACAAATGCCTGCAGAGTATGTAGCTTTCATGGAAGATTGCTTGCAGTGTGGTCGCATGGAACTGGTAGACAACCCACAAGAGAACCTGACATTGGTGTATTATATGCCGCATCATGGAGTAATCAAGGAAGACAGTACAACCACAAGGTTTCGTGTCGTCTTCAATGCATCTGCCAAGATGCAACATGGTGTCAGTCTTAATAACATACTGCTGACTGGACCCAAACTTCGGACAGATATCGGTGAGATTTTACTACAGTTCCGTATTCAAGAAGTAGTTTTCACCGCTGACATTAAGCAGATGTATAGGCGGATACTGGTGGAGATTGAACATCAAGATTNATACTGTCTGCTGCGTCATGGAGTAGTAAAGGAAGACAGTACAACCACAAGGTTTCGTGTCGTCTTCAATGCATCTGCCAAGATGCAACATGGTGTCAGTCTTAATAACATACTGCTGACTGACCCAAACTTCAGACAGATATCGGTGAGATTTTACTACAGTTCCATATTCAAGAAGTAGTTTTCACCGCTGACATTAAGCAGATGTATAGGCGGATACTGGTGGAGATTGAACATCAAGATTATCAGCTGATAGTATGGCATAACTCCCCAGACGAGCCCATAAGGGATTATCGCTTACACAGTGACGTATGGAGTGTCCTCAGCCCCATACCTAGTCATCTGTACACTCAAACAGCTTGCAGAAGATGAGCAACACAGGTTTTCTAAGGCCATTCACATCTTGCACACAAATGTGCATGTAGATGATGATGTTACAGGGACAGCCAGTGTGACTAAAGCCATTGTGTTGTGAAAAGAGTTGATTGAACTGTTGCAGGCTGGTGGATTTCAACTCAGGAAGTTTCTAGTTCTCATCAGAAAGTACTAGCATGGTTATCTCCAGATGAATTGCAGCCCTCCCAGCTGCTGTCCTTCGATAAAGACCATCCTTCTGTTACTAAGGTGCTGAGATTGCATTGGAGTACTACCTCAGATTGCTTTCCATATCATATCACTCCCACAAGCATGGTCGAACAAAGTCGAACAAAGCATGGTGTACTTTTGAAGATTGCTAGGATTTTCGATCCACTTGGATGGTTGAAACCTGTTCTTTTCGCTACAGCACTTATGCAACAGTTATGGCTCAGTGGGACTGACTGGGATGATGAGCTCCTGCCAGACATTCTGCACTGCTGTCATACCTGCAGTTGCCTCGCAGTATTCCCCAAGTTCTGCAAGCTGTTCATGAATTGCATGGATTTTGCGACAGTTCAGAAGTGGGATACGCAGCAGTGGTGTATCTTAGGTCAGTGTCTCCAGATGGGCGCGTTGAGGTGATGCTGCTAATGGGAAAATCCAGGGTGTCACCAGTGAAACAGCTCTCTATCCCCCGACTGGAACTATGTACTACTATGGTGGCAAATATGTTGGACTTTGTCAGATCGGTCTACAAAAACACACTTCCGATAAGTAGAATGTTTGCATGGTCAGACTCCACGATGGTGTTGCAATGGGTTGCATCATCACCTCATAGATGGACGACCTTTGTGGCCAACCGTGTGAGTCAGACACAAGAGTTGATTCCTGTAAATTGTTGGAGACATGTTGTGCCTCCCGGTGGTCTGGACCTCATTGGCTAACATATTCGTACATTGCATTCTAAGCATTGGTCAGTGTGAGAATGAGTATCTCTCCTGCGAAGAAAAATCTAGCATGGTGAGTTGTACAACAAGGATTTCCTGGGACCTGGTTGCTCATTACTCAACCTTAGGGAAGTTGCAGCAAGTTACTGCTTATTGTCTTAGGTTTGTGCACAATTGTCGACGGCTCAGAGAGCAGAGACTGGTAGGACCCTTGACAATAGAGGAGGTTAAGAGGAGTCTTCACGTCAGTCTCCAGTACGCTAAGTCATTGTTTGCAGCAGATATGGCAGCAGTGGAAAGGGGGCAACTGTGCTCAACATCCATTCGGTGCTTGAACCCTTTTTGGATCCTGCAGGACTTCTCAGGATGGGCGGAAGGCTCTCTCATACAAACCTTAACTACCATGTGCAGCATCCAATACTTCTACCTAAGCAACACCCTCTTATTGCATTGATAATTAATTATTATCATTACCTTCATATTCATCCAGGTCCTCATGCTCTGCAGGCCATACTCAGACAACAGTTCAGGGTCTTGTCAGCACGATCAGTAATTAAGCATGTTTTGCATCAGTATGTGAAGTGCTTCCGCACCAAACCCATTCCCTTTTCTGCAGCAATGTGTTAACTCCCTACTCCTCTGGTACACCAAGTCAGAGCATTTCAGCACACTGAAGTTTATTATGGTGGTCCCTTACACATCACCATAACTCGAGCACAAGAGTGCATGTTCACCAAAGCATACATGTGTTTGTTTGTGTGTACGCCCACTAAAGCCTTACATTTGGAGCTGGTGTCTGATTTGCCCACCCCTATGTTCTTGGCTGCCTTTCAGCGCTTCATTTCAAGACGAGGGAGACTCACATGTACAGTGACTGTGAGAGCAACTTTGTTGGCACATCTAGAGAGTTGGCTGAACTGTACTAGTTTGTACGTACCACCACCCACAATGATAAGATAAGCCCCATTTTGTGTGAAGAGGGAATAGTATGGAATTTAAACCCACCAGCTGCCCCCATTTTGGGGGCCTGTGGTGAGCGAGTATGAAATCTGTTAAGACCCATCTTGCCACGGTCATTGGCCAGCAAGTTTTGTCATATGAAGAGATGTCCACTGTACTGATTCACATAGAAAGTGTCTTGAACTCATCCTCTGTGTGAGCTCAGCTCTGACCCCTCTGAATTGGATGTGCTCACAAAAGCTCACTACCTAATCTTACAGCCGATTACAGCTCTGCCAGAGTCAGATATTACACACCTGAACCTCACTCAAACTGCTGGCAGCTAGTGCAACGAATAGTACAGGACTTTTGAAAGTGCTGGTGGAAGGAATATCTCTGTACTATCCAACAGCGCATCAAGTGGGCAAAGGGAGATGTCCATCCTAAGGTTGGAGACCTAGTGGTAATCAATGAAGACTCCAGTGGAGTCTTGCCCGTATTGCAACTTTGCATCCTGGTTCTGATAGTGTTCCTCGAGTGGTGAGTGTAAAAACTCTACTGCCAGTGTGCTTTGGCAACTATCAGTTAAGCTGTGCCCATTGCCCATAAACACTGTTGACCCATATGCAACTTCTGATGTAAAGGCTTGACTACTGACAATGAAACATTTTATTGTAGTGAATTGTTTGTTTGTTTGTTTTCTTCTTGACTGATTGTTGCTTTGTATTATGCACGGGTTAAATTTGATGTAATGTATATTTGTTACCTGATTGTAACAAAGTGGGCTGTGTGTTTAATGTTGGGACTTTTGATTGTGTTTACGGTTGCTAGTGTTTTTGTTTTCTTTATGATGTCACTCAGTGGGTGAAGACTAAAGTTGTTGTTCTTGTCTGCACTCAGTGGAATTAACGAGCTTTTGAACACTAAACTTTCCCATAGTAATGATTATGGACCTCAGGAGGAATGTATCATTGCCAACGCAACACAGACCTACATTGTCCCACCTACAATAGATTTTGATTTATTGTAAATAAACTCATTTCACAGTAGACACTAACTTCAAGGTGACACCCAGTGTAACGACAGCAATATTATTAATCTACCTGTCGAGATAATGAACCCGTATCTACATTTAGGAACATAAAAATTACCCACAAGAACTATAGTCATGAAAGAGTATGTGTACTGCAGAGTATTACAACTTACTACTTTTCTCTTCTTTTCAACATCACTCATAGCTTCCTCATCAATGAGCTTCAGCATTTCCTTCTTGTTCTCCATTATAGCTTCACAGTTCTCAGCGAGAAATGGCATGCGCTCCAGTTTGAAGAACTGCGCCTTCAAAACATCTCTGCCATCCTCCCCATACTGAAACTGTATCAAAAACAAAGACACATGCATAATTAAATTTTTCACTGCTTCTTTAACCTATAATTAAATCCTAAATAACTGGCCAAAAGCAATACAGATAACGGGCTAGAAAAGAAGTTATACTTACTAATAGGGTTGTGTGAATGATACTTTTCTTCTCATGAAATGGAAATGAAAAATACATTATAGAATTTCATGAAAATAAAACAAAAATAAAAAATGATTTTGTAAGAGCTTAGTTTTATCGAAAGTTTAAACACGGTAGTCTTCCAACATTTATGCACGGAGAAAGGAGACTAATGTTTCCAAACGTGGTTAAATATCATTTTAAAATTCATAATTCCTTTTCACTTTTAACGATAGATAATATATCATATGACTATCATTATGAAAGATTGTGTTTTATCATCAAGATATTTTATTAAATTTCTGTAAAAAGGATACGTTAAACTGTTTGATCTTGATTCTGCATTTTGCAAAAAGATTTTTCATATGATATGTAACTACTTTCTTTGGTTTTTTTACTTTTCAATATACTTAACTAACAAATAGTACAGATCACATATATTAAAAATATTATTACTCTTAATAGTTTACATATGTTCATAACAGATTTCAGAATGTTATGAAATAATACATTTTTTAAAATTGCCCTATTTTGCTTAAATGTCAAATGTAAAGTGTTTAATTTTAATAGAGTTTATTTAATAAATTTTTTTTTAAACAATTGGTTATATAAAACGCAATATAAGTACATATTAAATCAAGTACGTGTATATCCTTCAGTGTGTTTACAAATAATAATAAATAGTTAAATATAATCTTATGATACACACATTTTTGTTGATTGTACTCAAATTGGGTTTCTAGCGCACACGTTTGAGTTCACTAATTACAGATGGATAGATAAAATTACGAATGATTATCAAATTTTATTACATTTTATTGCTTGAGAAATTTTTAAAATCCATTGTCTGTAAAGCAGTTAGTTCACACAAATTCGTGGAATGTGTTGTCTTTGTAAACTGGCAGTATGTTGACGCCAGTTACGTCAACGTGGAATGACGGTGCACTAACTAGCTCAGTATCTTCTAGAGACCAGAGAAACAGAGTCTCCTTAACAAGGACTTTTAAGGGTGTATGAGCCAATGTGATTGCACACTGGAGGCGTCTGGCCCTGTCTCACCAGAGCGCATAGCTTGGAGACTGCCGGTGATTAGGCATGTAGGAATAGCTGTGGGTACACAACTATGCACAGTCAGTGATGTTACATTAATTGTAGAGGATAAAAATAAAAGAAGAGTAAATAATTATGACTTATAGGATTTGCGGGTGTCGTGTAGGCGCAGGCACAACCATAGATATGGTTCAAAATTACGTAGCAACACAGGTGAGGATAAGTTCTGGCGTGGTCCATCCAGGAAGGAATCTACTCTTCCTGGGGCCGGTGCCTTAGGGTATACCCCTGCTGGAGTCCTATCAATTGATCAGCGACGCAAAGTGCGCTTTACGATGGATGGTACTTGGGCCTATAGTGACTTGGGGAGAGGCCACTGTGATAAGTTGAGTGAGTGGCATGACAAGCTGCAGACCTCAACTGCCCCTCTGGGTTCACAGCGTTCCCCACGCAAGGACCCTATGGCTCATAGTAAGTGGCGTAAACAGCTTGTAGCCTGAGAGTCATAGTGACCTAATGTGTTTGTTCTACTCAAGCCTCAGGAGCCTCAGAGAAAGGTTCTCTCTCCCCTTATCACGGTGGTGCTAGAGAGTTGCGTAACCAGCCAGCACTAGGCACCAAACATTGACAAGAGTTGGGAGCACACTTCAGTGGGAACATGATTTGATTCTCTATCGCAGAAATTGTGCGTGCACCTGAAAGTAGTTCAGTGGATATGCACGCAAACAAAGCAGGTAAGGAAGGTGTAAAGTGAAAGAGAATGATTGCACCAAAAGAGGTAACTGGTTGATATATGTTTTATTCTGTCTGAAGGAATTTACAAGACATATATCTCCGATCTGTGCCCGCTAATGTCTCATGGACGAGGGAGTTAAGTTTGCCAAGCTGTTTACCGCAGGGCGGCAACAAGATACAAACCAAATTTCGGGGCAAGAGCAATCGGTACCTCCTATGCCCGGCACGGACGAGACGTGGCCAACACTCGTGACTAGGAGAAGGCTCCGTGGCAAGAGCTTTTGACAACAGTGTTGAGAAACACAAGTTAAAGATAGTTAACGTAACAAGACTAAGTTCAACGATACTGCTGAAAGCAAGCGTTGCGGCAAGTGTGGTGAGGTAGCGACAGTTGCAGGTATAGAGCTGATGCGAACTGCCCATGAACTGCCCTGTTTGGAGGACGAGCCAAGGAATAAATACCCTCGAGAAACTTTGCGAGCAAGAGGTGGCTGGAGCAGGATGCATGGAGGGGGAAACCTCCCCTTATGTGCGGGGAGCATACGCGTCCGGTGGCTGCCGGCCAGGGCAAGGCCAAGGGGGTGGGTTCAACCATTCAGACTGGAATGCGGATTGCCGGCCTCTCAGACGGCAAGGGGTCGACTCGTTTGTGGACAGAAACGGTACAGAGGCGAAGTGAACAGTGGTATTCGGCACTACGGTACACATGGAGGAGCACCAGAGGCTGAGGCTTGGATATGTAACGACAGCGCTCATGGCGCATCAAACATCCCTTGTCAGCCTACGCCTCAGGTGCGATCTCTGTCCGTAAGTCCTGAAGTCGTGATGAGCTCGCAGCTCGGGATCCTGAAGGCGCTGTTGACTACGTGCCAGCTCATGCTCCCAGCCTCGCTCTCAAGGGTCTCCGTGGTAGTGGTTACGTCATAACTGCGTAGTTACTACGTTGCAGCTTGCAACAAATTACGGTGGAAGTAGCCAGACTTCAGATAGGTTAAAGTTCTGAACTCGGTTAGCTGCTCAGCTAATTGAAATTCCTGCTCTCGGATACGTAACTGTGTTACACTCTTTGGCCTCAAAGGTTGTAACAAAAATAAAATTGAGTGGCCTTATTCACAGTTTGTAAGCAATAAAAACCATAATTAAATTAACTAGTTTTAAGGGTATACTAAGGTGACTGCAAGACTTCAGTAAGGATGCAGGTAAGGAATTTAATTCCAACGTACGTGACCTAATTAACGGAATGGTACATATATACGCCGGGAGGCTGGTTACTGCAATGGGAAAACAACAAACACATATTTACATTCCGCACCTAGAACACAAATAAATAGCTATGAGGAAGACTCTAATGCGCGTATATTACCTACCTAAGTTTGGCACTAAGGGATAATTTTTTAGCACACAACTTTGGTGGGAGTCGCTTATGTAAATACACAAGACACTTCAATGTTACGTTGGTGCCTGTTTTTGGTAAAGAGTCTATGTGGTGTTTGGCTCAAAACTAATAATTGGTAGTAGTATCATCAGTAACAATAGGTGGTTAAGGGTGGCTCAGAGGCCGACAAAAACATAATTTATTCAATGCGAAACAAATCACACTGAAAGCCAAATGATTTTAAACAATGTGAGTCTGAGTCTTTTAGAACATGAAAAAACTGGTAAGTTGATCAAGTACAAAACATGAATAGCAGAAGCCAAGGTCAAGTGTAGCAGGTAAGTCTTAAGTGAAATGTTAGCTGGTCAGTTACAAAACACATTGTTATGCTAGGCATAGTCCTTAATGTGGCTTATGGGCGAAAAACATTCTGAGTAAATTATCAATATCTTTCATTACAAATACAATTGGCACGAGACTTGTAAGAAGGCAAAAAAATACATCAATTCAAACGCCAAGACTTTGTATGTCAGACTGGCCTTCTAAGGCCGGTAAAACAAACAACACTTCTAGGAAAATAAATATGGAGAATAACCAGAGACACAATGACGGTAAGTACACATTCAACCCCGCAAGGGATGTGTATTACTTGACTTCTAACTATGATGGGCCTTGGTCAACTCATTCTTATAAACATTTATGTGTGCTTCAATTTTAATACTTTTCTGGTAAGCCCACTTACAAAACACAATTTTAACTGGAAATGCACATTACTGAACAGTGGGTAAAGTAGAAATGATCTGAGACACACACACGTGGGAAGATGCAAGGTTACATGATACACGTATACACACACTGCACTGGACAAAATAACTAAGCTAGCCTTATTTTACTCGCTAAAGAAAAATAAACCTGACCTATGGGCTAACCCCAGGTACTGCACTAATATAGAGGGTCTTGATGCACATGGGAATTCCTATTGGCAGGCAATAGAGGCGAACGAGCCCCTGTGCTAAGAGTCTCTGCTCACAGCGGGCTCTAGGAATGGCATGCCCCTAAGCCCTGAGTCTTTGAGGCCATCCGTACAAGGGGGAGGGACACCAAGATGTCTCCTTGTACCTCGCTTTCTGCTGCTGTGGGTCGCCTGGACAACTACGCCAAGGCGTTTGGCGATGCTGAGGTGACACGTACCTCGGCATGTCGTTCTCTATGGCTGCTGTTTACTGGGTGGAAACGGCCGGGCAAAAATCCTTTGCATCAGGGTTCAGCCGAGCTACAGGGAGCATGACGGTAGGCACAGCTGGCGGCGGGGTTCTGGAAGGCACAGCGAGCGATGTGCTGTCATCCTTCCTTCTGGAGCTGGCCTGGCAAGAGCGCCGGCCTGGTCCGTAGTTGGCGGACGGCAAGCCCATCCCTCACCCGGGTGCTGGTTCTGCAGTGGCCGGTGGGGACGAGCTGTGTGCCAGCCCTGGAGTGGACATGGCATGTTTGGCTAATTCCATTATCCGTTCGGATGCGTTTCAGGAAACCCCAGCTCTGGAAAAATTCTTCTTCCAACTTGTAAATTATGGTTGAAGCTTCAGCATCTGGTAGGGGGTATGCCTCCACCCAGCTTGAGAAGAGGTCGGTCACGACTAATAAGTAGTACCTTTTCCTCTTGTGTGATCTAGGCCCAATTAGGTCGGCTGCTATGGTATTCCAAGGCATCTTGGGTCGCAGTGGAATTCCTTTGGAGCATTCTGCCATGTGGGCTTTGGTATTCGCACACTGCAGACATTGGCTTATATATTCGCGTATGTATTTTGTTAGCCCATCCCAAGTGAACCTGACTGTAAGTTCTCTCAGGGTCTCAGTGGCTCCTGGGTTTCCAGCATGTGGGTGCTTGTGAAAATAGTAGCACAAATCTTGCCGTAATGTGGGAGGAACCCAGAGATTCCATTCCTTCTATGTGCACGTGAGGGCGGGCATATACATAAGCTTGTTCTAGTTTGTACTGGTTAGGGCATCTTTCCAATATGTCCCATATCTCTGGGTCATTCTGCCGATAGCGGGCTTGTACTGTAAGATCTTTGTAGGCGGGCTTCGTAGCTAGATGTTCGAGTGGTAGCATGCGCTCCCAATCATCTACTTCTGCCTTCACTTTATTTTTGTTAGGTGCACGGGATAGAGCATCGGGGAATTCATTAAGTCGGCAGGGCAGTGATGAATTTCAAAAGTTAACTCCTGCAGGAGTAGTGCCCATCAGCCTAACTTCAATTTTGTGGCACTAGTGGTATGTAGCCATGTTAAGGTCCTGTTGTCCATGCGTAAAATGAATGGGGTGTCTTCCAAGTAATATCTGAATTTATTAGCAGCCCAGATGATCGCTAAACATTCTTGCTCATTGGGTGTTGGGGCATCAGGATGCTTGAGTTAGCAATCATGCGTTTGTTGCCTCCAGTGTCTTCCTGATACAGTGCAGCTACCAATCCCACCCCACTCGCGTCGGTTTGCAGAATTAGGGGCGAGTTGGCCGTCTGTCTATGCAACAACGCGGACTCGGGAAACTGGGTTTCCAAAGTGTTAAATGCCTCGTCATGTTCAGGTGTCCATTTCCACGCCCGAAGGGGTCGCACTAAGTTGGCAACATTTGGGACAAAATCGCTCAGGCAATTGCAAATACCAAAAAAATTGCGTAACTGCTTTCGGTGTCTGGGGGCATTACCTTCGCTAATCGCTTTGATTTTTTCTGTTTGCGGGAAGTTTCCCTCCGGTGTGACGTGGTGACGCGTTTACCAAAGTGGCATCTCTTGAGTACCAGTGTCTTATGTAGTCTTCCCAGGAATTAGAGAAAATGATCACGTCGTCTACATATGCAAGACAGCTGTCCTTCGCGTCTGTGGCTCCGACTAACAGAAAGGGGGCTGTCGGTTTGACATGCCACGAGCGACGTTATTTTCTCATCTAGCCTGGCCACAGCCAGGACCCCCTCCTAAGAAGAGCTGTTACACCATACATGCCACAGCACACTTTGAAGCCCAGGATTGGTTTGTCCAGCTGTTGCCACCTGCTGCGTCGCAACCTGCTTCGCATTACGTCGCCGCTCACTACCCCTCCAGCCTCCGGCCGCGAGACGGGTACTCACCGCCAGCTTCTGCTATCTCCACCGGCCTACTGCCGCCGCTCTCTCTAAATCTCTTCTCTCTGCATTTTCTCTCTCACCATACCCCGCAACCACCATGCTGGCCCCGTGTGCTGCATATAAATAGGACTCAGTTCAAAACTGTCTCGCGCCAGTTCAGTAGCACGCTGTTACGCTGCCCGAGCACCACCGACATCACGTCTGCCTTCGCAGAATATCACTCTGGCAGAGAGTCAACCGACTTCTGTAAGTCGTCACTGCTATTAGCAACACTGTCGAGAGTCTTACTCTGCACAACACTGCCTCGCTGCCCGCCAGCACGCTGAAGCCTGCTGCGCTTCCAGGTACCTCATTGCTCACCCGCAGTTGACTCGAGTACGAGTACTGCTGACTTGGAGGGTTGCCCTCACCCACAGCGCTGCCGTATCTTCCAAGACTAGGTTAATTACTGGTTAGCAACTTAGAAACAGCCCTTCAGGCCCTAGTCAGGGTACAGGCTGGTTTGTGTGTGTTTAATGAGCAATCAATAAATAGACATACATCCAGCTTGGTTGAGTTTGATTCTTCCAGAACTCTATTTTTTCTTCACCTTGCTCCTGTTATCTCCTGTTTCATTACCAATCCTAGTATTACTCTTGCAAGGATAGTCAGGAGCCGGAACCTCGTTCCCTACCTCACCCTTTGGTAACTCTCTTGAAGTGCAGCTTGGGAAGCTTGTCTTCCCGGGCAACACCAGAGCAGTTGTCATCTTGGACTATCGCTCCTCCAGTATGTGCATGGGTCCGCCAGCGTTGTCTTGCTCACCAGGTCACTTGCTGGAAACGATAGACCCAACCCCGACTATGAACTTTGTTTCTACGTGATGCTTGGGTCAACCAGCGACGTCTCGCTTGTCAAGTAGCCACAAGAACGGACGCCCATAAACCTGATACTGTAACCCTCAGTTTGGCAATTAGGTCTGCAAGTGATGTCCCACTCGCCAAGCCAATAGACCGAAGACTAGTAGTCCAGGCTATCGACCCTACCCCAACAGCCAGCACCTTACTCTCCATCAGACCGTGCCTACCCCTTTTTGGCCACCTACTATCTGCTTAACTGATATGTCACCCCCCNTCCCTTATGCCTCACCTAGGGCTGGGTGGGGTGAGGCAGCCAATCAGGGGGCTAGCTAGCACTGGCTGGAGTCCTGAAGAGTAGTAGTTCAGGTGTCAACCAGGTATACACCTGGAAGAAGGAGGAGACTGTTCGCCAGATGGGGTCTGCATCCAGCGCGTCCAGCTCTACCTTGAACCTCATCTGGCACGTATCATGCACAGTTTCTCTGCTGCCTCCAACTCTGCAGAAGAAGTCGCCTACCTTCACTCGGCCCACTAACGTCACAAGAGTGGACAGACCACTTAACATCATACCTACCTATACCCCGACCAGGGTACCTACTCGCCCATCGCTCACAAGCGCACCCCCTACGGCCAAACCCAGCAACGTAGGCCCCAAGATAAACCCCATTTGAGTGGCGACCTCTGCTTCACCGTCGTCCGGGTGGGATGTGTGTTGGGGGAGGGGGGGAGGATTCTTGACAACGTCCACCAGCCGCCAAACCCACAAAGGGTGCGCATCAACTAACACTTACCTTATGACCAATGAGAAAGTGCGTAGTGAATACCAAATTCATGATGGTGTTTTTAAAAGATCCAATGTGTGCACACTGCTGACCACAACTGTCAAAAAATTGTGAATACCCCCAGAGCAACAATGTTCAGATGTAGTTCAAAATGTCGCCACCGTGAACCGTAGTTATATCTACAGTTCTCTGAGAGGCATTCTTTTAATGCATGCATGTATCTATGGTGCCTGGCCATTTACAAACAAACAACATGTAAAACATACATGTGAATGGACAGTATTAAATATCCATGATATTTGGATGAAATCTGTCAATCTGTTTGAAAAATCGAAATTCCATGAAAACTGATGAAATTTGTTAAAACGGCAGACCTAGCATATATTTTATTACATTAAAACATAAATTTTCAAATTTTTAAAAATAAGATACATAAGTTTGACATGTGATGGCCTAGGTAAAAGGGATGTCATGTCAAAGTAGGGTGCTTTTGTTTCTGCGCAAGTGAGTTGCGCAGGTAGGGGGCGGACTCCACTGTGGAGGCATCTGGATGATGGAATGTGGGTCTTGCACAGGTCCTTTATATAGGGTCGGGTGCATCGGGTGTGACTGGACACAAAGTCTGTGAGGGCAAGTGATGCCTCAGGGCATTGGGGCACACGTGATTGGGCTGGCTTACCACTGGCAGTCGCTGGCTCGGACCTGCTGGGCAGCTGGGCATGTTGGCTAAGGTGTTGCCTGTCGGTGGTTGAAGTGCCGGCTGGCCAGAACGTGGTTGGCTGGTGTTGGAATCTCGCTGGTGGCCTGCTGGTTGAATGGAACAACTGCCAGGGGGAGAGTGTGCCCCTGGCGAAGTAATTCAACGGCTCTATGGGCAGTTCTGGCAACCTTAATTGGGAGGCCAAAGAGGTTGGCGGGGATGGTAGTTGAGTGAGTCTCCACTAAGTGTCGGATGACTTGTGCTCTCTCCCAGGGGGATAAACAGCTGAGGGCTGGTATGCGTTGATTACTTATGGGGTGGCAAGATGCATGGACAACAGCTGTCCTCCGGACGTTCCTCCTGCTCCCTCGTCAGTGAGCAAACGTCACGGACAGGAAAGGTGCTACAGTTCATCCTGTAGAGTGCAGCAGGCAACCAACCCCTAGCTAGAGTATACTCCAGAAGTTCCTGTGTCAATCCTAGTCAGGCCTGGCATCCCCTCCGGCGAGCTTATACGCTCTGGAGGGAATGGGTTAGCTGACTTAGTTGGCCCAGATGTTTTGTCGTGTGTCTTTCTAGTTGGTGGGGCTCTACCGTACGTGCACCACCTACCCTTCATGTACCTGGTACACAGTATGGGTAGCCATCTACTTTGTTGTGTGTGTGACGTGTGTGCAGTCCTGGTTAAAATGTTATTATTGATAAAATAAAAATACTCCTTACATAGCCAGCACGGCAGTTTTTAAGCACGTGTCTTTTCCTGCCCACTCAATGTTTACTAAGCAGTTTTGCACCTTGGTCAGTTTATAAAACAAAAATATACTTTCACTTTCAAACTCCCGGGCAATATCTACAACAGTANGTGTGTGTGACGTGTGTGCAGTCCTGGTTAAAATGTTATTATTGATAAAATAAAAATACTCCTTACATAGCCAGCATGGCAGTTTTTAAGCACGTGTCTTTTCCTGCCCACTCAATGTTTACTAAGCAGTTTTGCACCTTGGTCAGTTTATAAAACAAAAATATACTTTCACTTTCAAACTCCCGGGCAATATCTACAACAACTATTTTTTGGCATTCTTAACCGGTTTCGCAATGTAAGCAGCCGACTACAATCACCACCCTCCCTCAATATGTANAACTATTTTTTGGCATTCTTAACCGGTTTCGCAATGTAAGCAGCCGACTACAATCACCACCCTCCCTCAATATGTAGTTGAAAATGCAGTGTTTGCTAATTTTCAAGAACCTAACCACAATGCACAGAAAATTAGTAAAGTCAGCGGTGTTCACAAATACTTCACGAATGTTTACTGCGTAGTTATTACATTCTACAAAAAAATATTAATGTGTTATTTTTACATACTATTCACTTTTGTCAAATTACCAACATTTTTGGTTAGAGATGTTCGTTTATAAATGAAATACACGTTAGGTCTGATTCTGCCCATGAATGAACACGATAGAGACACTGTTCGATATATATTGAATTGTACGTGCAACGATAATCTTTCGACCTTGCTACCAATCTATTTATGAATTGTTCTCGTCACATACAATTTCGTTCCGTTTTTATAGTCAACAATGTAATCACCACGCAAATAGTTTTGTTATATGCACATATGCACAGTAAATTTGAGGTAATTCCGTACAACGAATTTAAAATTGTAAAACTTAATGTTTGTACGAATAAAACAATCAATTAGATCGATGTTTCGTGAATACAAGAATTATTACAGAATTTTGCAAATGAACATAATTTCCCAGTATTTTGCATTATTTTGTAGTTCGCAAAAATGTCTAGGTCCTAGCAACTGCACAGGAAGTAACAGTGCAGCCGTCTAGCAGCAAACATAGCAATTGCACATTGAAGTAGCAGCAAAGAATTCTAGCAGATCACGCGGCAACCACACGCTGGAGAACAGCGTGGCCATCGATCACATTATCGTAGAATTTCACCAGATATACTGCTTATTAAAAATTATTTACATTTTCATATTTTTACAAAAGCAATCCATGAATGTAAAGCTGAAAAATTTGTATAACAGTTGCAATATTCTTTTCAAAAATGCAGTCAATGATACTGTAAAGTAAATACTGGTCTTTTACACTGCAAGTCAGTTTTCAATACTGAAATTACGGCTGTGATTAACATTTCAAACAATCATGTGTGCATCAACCGTGCCATGTTTGTTGAACAATAAGATTAATATGCAAAGTTTAATTTATAGCAACAGAAAAACCTGTGCATTATTTTGTTTCTTTAAAACAAATGTAATTATTTTTGCAGAATATAATGGAAATATACTGGAAATATACCAGGTGGGAAACTATTGGAATTAATGATTCAAACTTGGGTTGCTGGAGAGAAGCACATAATGAAATTATTTGTTTCAAAAGGCACAATATTCTCTTTTGGCAGAGTGAAATATTTTTGTTTGAATGGAAAACCACTTCTATTGAAGACAAAATTAAAATTCCCACAGAAATTAAATTTCCTACTGAAGTGGCGGTTCAACCTAAGGCCTCATATGTATATCAATAATTTTTTCCCCGGGATTTTCTCCAAAAAAAAAAAAAAGGTGCGGCTTAGAATCAATGGCAGATAGGGTAAATACCGTAATAACAGTTGATGGCAGTTATTACCTGAATAACACTTCCATCACTATCCCTGACGGTCTGGTCGTACTGCACCGAGACGCCCTCTAGGTGTTTGATCAGACACCTCTGCAGGTAGCCGCTGCGACTGGTCTTCACTGCGGTGTCGATCAGACCCTGAACACACGATCCTCATTAAACTAAGCTTGCTAACACACACTACTTTAAATAATACACACAAACTTAAATTATAGGCTATTTGTGGATCAGTGACCATTTCCGTAAATCCTGCTCAGAATCAATGTTGTATCCTTCCAATATATGTAACAGCATCACTGCCACTGACCCAAGTGTAACTCGGATATTCTCTGTCTCANAATGTTGTATCCTTCCAATATATGTAACAGCATCACTGCCACTGACCCAAGTGTAACTCGGATATTCTCTGTCTCGTATAAGTTGGCCACATACTGACAGTCAGCGAATGGCAACTTGACGTACACGAAACAAACAAAGAGCCATTTACAAAATCCTGTATCACCTGATGCACGAACGAACGAAAGTTAATATTACGTTGGCTATTCTGAGTGCACTGCAGACGCACATTAGACAAGCAGAAAATACGAGATGAGTAAAAGTTTGTACATTAATTAATACATTTTATTTTACATGGTCACAAAAAGTGGTTGNGCAGAAAATACGAGATGAGTAAAAGTTTGTACATTAATTAATACATTTTATTTTACATGGTCACAAAAAGTGGTTGTTAGTGTTATAAACTAAACTTCGTGATAAAGTAGGAATGTACAGGTGTTCAAAATGAAATGCACAATAAAACGATCCGTATCCAAATAAAACGCAATTTCAAAACAGTTTTTCACGTCGTATCCCGCCCTCTCCAAACCCGCTTTCTTTACGTGCTTGATATTAATTCCGAAAGCATACACAAATATCGCATAACATTGTTGAATTAGTATTTCTAATAATTTGACTAAATATATTTCAAATTTGTGTTGTTCCGAGCCAGTAATGGAAGAACAGTCAACTTTAAAAATACGCTATCTATTGAGTAAAAGAAGCGGCTCAGACCTCGTTCTGACATGTTGTGAGCGTTATCTACTGGATCTTTGCCAAAGCATTACCAGCCAGGAAAGAATAGCTTCCGTCCTTTCGTGTGCAATATATAACAACTTTACGAACATATACCAATAGTTTTATTTTTTGCGAGCTCTGCATAATTTTTGAAGTATATTTTGTGTACAGCGATTTGGAGTTTATATTTTTGACATATAACATAACTTTACTCATTAATAATTTTAATACATTTTTTTGTAGTTACTAAATGTTAAATTAATTATTTATATTTTTGCCCTTTAACATAACAATTTACTGAGTAATGATTTATGTACACATTACTATTACTACAATCGCAGCTACGTATTTCTGAGTAGCAAGTCTGCCTAGAACAGTACATTGACTAGGGGATCGACTGATAATGACAGCATGAAAATAAACAACATCGTTGCCATGTGGCCGATCAACTGATGGCGGAAGGATATGTAGTCAGATGTATTCAGATGTATACAGTGGTGCTACTTTTGAAGACCTGTCAGAATATGGCCAANCGGAAGGATATGTAGTCAGATGTATTCAGATGTATACAGTGGTGCTACTTTTGAAGACCTGTCAGAATATGGCCAACTTATATGAGACAGAGTACTAGTAATGTATGTATTTATTTACCTAAACAAAAGCCAATCTCAATACTACTAGACTAAACCTCATAACAGCCATGGTGGTGTAGTGGTTAGACTACCTGCCTCCCATCAAGGAGAACCGGGTTTGGTTACCAGCAGGGTCGTCCCCGGATTTTTTCATGTGGAAATTGTGCTGACGATGTCGCTGGTTGACGGGTTTTCTAGGAGATCTTCAGTTACCCCTGTCCTTGCATTCCGGTGCAACTCCATAATCACCTTGCTTCATCCTCATTGGCTCTCAAGACCTCAATGTTAAGAGCCACCCAAATCTCTTCACTCACTCACTAACCCTCATATTTGCTGACTTATCAAAGCAGTTTTTCAGTTTTACAACCCATTTCTTCCCGTGCAACTCTATTTGTTACAAGTTTTAAGTTGCCAATTAACATACTAACTGAAGATTAGTACTCAAATACTTCACTAATGTAAACTAATAACAAATGTGAACATCACCAAGATAGGTTAAAAATTGCACAACCTTTGCTAATGTTGACAGGTGAACTACATATTTTTTTCTCAACACACAGTTAACCCAAACACCCTTACAGGATCATGTGGTTCATTCTTGTTTATGCCACCACCGCTTCTTTTCCCTGCCGCTGCATTACTGTAAGTATACACATCATATTTAACTATTTGAAGCTTGTAAGTGGCATTTAAAAAAATTGTGTTCATTTTTGGTATCTGAGCATTGNCACATCATATTTAACTATTTGAAGCTTGTAAGTGGCATTTAAAAAAATTGTGTTCATTTTTGGTATCTGAGCATTAACATGTCACATCTTGGTAAGTAGGTAATTCATTTATTTAAAGAAACAAAACAGAATCATCAATACCATAACAAGATTAGGAGACAACCACAGATGAAAGCAACACAGTGTCTGTACCAAGTTACTTTGAAGGGCCTCGTGGGGGCCTGGTTTTTTTAACTTTCAACAAGAGCAAAGTTCATTTTCAGNTGTACCAAGTTACTTTGAAGGGCCTCGTGGGGGCCTGGTTTTTTTAACTTTCAACAAGAGCAAAGTTCATTTTCAGTTGCTTCAGTTGTTTTGTTCAACTCTTTCCCATTAACGTGTATTTATTTCATGATTCAGTCAGGTAGCTTTATTGTAACACTAGTAGCCTACCTGTATATATTTCTTGCTTTCAACAAATAAAGCCAAGTACTTTCTTTACAATTTGCTTTGCATACTCCCTAAATTATCTTGATATTCTGTGATAGTTTCAAACATTTCTGTTCTGCTTTCTTCACAATACATGCCAAAAAGTTTAAATGTATCTGAATGTCTTGGCAAACCTTGTAGGCCGGAAAGAAAAGTTACTAGGTATGGGAGAAAATCAATTTTTGAATCAAATTTAAAAATGAAACCAGATGAATTTTTTTTGTTTAGTAAAGTATTGAATTGGTAGCATTCTGGTGCAATTATNCAAATTTAAAAATGAAACCAGATGAATTTTTTTTGTTTAGTAAAGTATTGAATTGGTAGCATTCTGGTGCAATTATGTCCTGTTAATTGCAGTGTTTCAAATATAATAAGTGAAAAGGGAATGCTGTTGGCAAATATGTACTACCTATAAAAAAATTGTACAGTGGACTCTTTATCTACTGNCACATCATATTTAACTATTTGAAGCTTGTAAGTGGCATTTAAAAAAATTGTGTTCATTTTTGGTATCTGAGCATTGACATGTCACATCTTGGTAAGTAGGTAATTCATTTATTTAAAGTAACAAAACAGAATCATCAATACCATTACAAGATTAGGAGACAACCACAGATGAAAGCAACACAGTGTGTGTACCAAGTTACTTTGAAGGGCCTCGTGGGGGCCTGGTTTTTTTAACTTTCAACAAGAGCAAAGTTCATTTTCAGTTGCTTCAGTTGTTTTGTTCAACTCTTTCCCATTAACGTGTATTTATTTCATGATTCAGTCAGGTAGCTTTATTGTAACACTAGTAGCCTACCTGTATATATTTCTTGCTTTCAACAAATAAAGCCAAGTACTTTCTTTACAATTTGCTTTGCATACTCCCTAAATTATCTTGATATTCTGTGATAGTTTCAAACATTTCTGTTCTGCTTTCTTCACAATACATGCCAAAAAGTTTAAATGTATCTGAATGTCTCGGCAAACCTTGTAGGCCGGAAAGAAAAGTTACTAGGTATGGGAGAAAATCAATTTTTGAATCAAATTTAAAAATGAAACCAGATGAATTTTTTTTGTTTAGTAAAGTATTGAATTGGTAGCATTCTGGTGCAATTACGTCCTGTTAATTGCAGTGTTTCAAATATTATAAGTGAAAAGGGAATGCTGTTGGCAAATATGTACTACCTATAAAAAAATTGTACAGTGGACTCTTTATCTACTGNATAAGTGAAAAGGGAATGCTGTTGGCAAATATGTACTACCTATAAAAAAATTGTACAGTGGACTCTTTATCTACTGAAAATGCATGTACCAAAAAACTGTATCCACTGTTAATTTTCAGTGGTATCAGCAAAATTTCTATATAAATACAGTATTGATAAAATTATTAGTTTTTATCATATATGAGATGCTGTATCAATAAAAAAATCTTTCAGTCCGGTCACTTAAGATTCTAGACAACTATAATTTTTAAACTGATTGTTTATGCAAATGTCTACTAACTAGACCTCGCTGTTAAGAGCTGCCCTAATATCTTCACTCACTCTAACTGGATGTGAAATACATTAAGCGCCCGCCACGCTGCCATTTATCATCACTGAGGCGCAGCGCTCTCGAGTTCAGCTGATGGTGTCAGCAAGTCTGGCTCTGGCATGCTCCCTCCCCTACAACACCTGACAAGAGGGGAAGCGGTAACCGAGCAACAAGCGTGGCATCCTTGCCTCCTCTTTTTCTTTCCTCTNTACAACACCTGACAAGAGGGGAAGCGGTAACCGAGCAACAAGCGTGGCATCCTTGCCTCCTCTTTTTCTTTCCTCTCTCTCTCTCTCTCTCTCTAGTGTACCTTTCTTCTCCCTTTAAATGCCATCAAGACAGGAAGCTGTTATGTAGNTCTCTCTCTCTCTCTCTCTCTAGTGTACCTTTCTTCTCCCTTTAAATGCCATCAAGACAGGAAGCTGTTATGTAGCAAAAAAAATCTGCATACTATCTCTTGGTTGTGCACATTTACTTCCACCCTTTACATGCCTGACGAGAGGGCAACCAGTGCAGTACGTGAAACATCAAATAAATAAGACTAATAATGTGATCTCAGTTTAACGACACGTGGTTATCCTGTCAAACGTACAGCACCACACAGCTGTCAAGTGCTACATCGATTCTGACCTCTTACAAGGTCACGTTATTTACAAGTATGGGATGGTAATCCGATCGTAAAAATTTTGTCAAGACATCCATTGCTCACAATAGTTACATCTACTATTACTGGTATTTCAAAGCTAATGGTATTGCTAGCTGAAAATGTTAGGCAGTTTATTTAAACGAAGAATTTTCTTTGTGCACAGATGTTTCCTTTTGTGTTTAAAGGTCTTTTTTCTCCGTACAGGTAATGTTTAATCGTATCTGGCATAAAATCAACATGATTTGTAAATTAAATATTAATTTAACTCGATAGGCAGCATCTTCCGAATAAAATTATATGTCCAGAAGCAGAACCTGGCCTCCCCTTCCTTGTCACCAAAAATTGTCTGAATATCAAATGACTTGTATTATCAAGCGTAAAGTTCATTTTCAGTAGATCCTTGCTGGAAGATCGGAGGATTTATATTAATTTATTTCAATAGACACATGTCTTATGAATAAAAAAATATCCTGTAAGGATCTATTAGAGAAATAATGTGTAAGCACTGATCCCAAACGCAGTGTAACTCGCAACAGGCGTAAGTGTAAGGAAAAATTGGAGGATGTGCTTTTAAATAATTAATTACCGAGGACTATAAAAAAATAATTGCCTTATTAAATTCATCTCTGTCTCAAAATCACTCTACAGTCGACTTCCTATCTATCATTTTTCAGGAGACTGTCAAAAAATTTCCATTACCATTTCCAACCTTATTACACTTCATTTTAAGTATAATGAAAGCTTTATATTATCTGGAAATAAAGTTTAGCTAATAAACACAATATAAATGGGCATTTTNATTTTAAGTATAATGAAAGCTTTATATTATCTGGAAATAAAGTTTAGCTAATAAACACAATATAAATGGGCATTTTAAAAAAAAAGTATTACTGTAAATAATAACATTAAAAAACATTTCACCTCAACTCGTTTAAATAAAGAATATAACATCTCAAAATACCACATATAATTGACTGTAATCTGACACCAAATGCAAGCTGACCTAAAATTTTCACCCTCAAAAAATGAAAACAATAGGACACCGAATGCAACCCAAATTTTGAAAATTCAGCGTGCACACGATCAGCTGAGAGAAAGCGAGATTATCAACCAGGCAGTGTGTTTACGGGGGCAGGCGGAGAAGGGGAGGCAGTGAGAGGAGTGAAACCATACCCCCTCCACGCCGCTACATGTTGCAGACACCTTGTGCACGTGGCAAATATCTGTCTTTTAAAATAGTTCATTATACTTCACTGCCAAAAAACTTGCAATTTTCAGACAGAAATGAATAAATAAGGCAATTATCATTTATTCTTCACTGTCTCTAATAATTAATCATTCAAAACCACATACTCTGATGTTCCCTGTCGCAAGTTACACTGCACTCGGGCTAGGTGCTTACCAATTATTAGAAAACCAAAGGTTACGATTAGAACATTAAAGGGTATCAGTTTATTCAAAAGACGCATGTCTATTGAAATAAATTAATATAAATCCTCAGATTTCCTTGCAGGAAGTTACCAAAAATGAACTTTATGCTTGGTATTACAAGTCGCTCGATGTTTAAACAATTTTTGGTGACAAGGGGAGGTCAAGTATATGCTTCTGGGCATATCATTTTATTCGCGAAGATGCTGTCCATTGAGTTTAATTAATATTACGTTTTAAAATAATGTTGATTTTACACCAGATATGATGAAACACCAACTTTACTGGAAAAAAATGCTTTTTATCACAAAAGGTAACATCTTTGGAAATAATGATTCCTCGTTAAAATGCATTGCGTAACATTTTAAGGCGAAACCATTTGCTTTGAAATACAAGTGATAATAGGTGCAAATAATATTGATAAAATTTCTAAGCTTGCCAGTAGTTTTTATTTGCTCTGCTGCCGGCGTGTGAAGGCAAGCGCGCACAGCAGAGTGAAAGAGGACGTGCTTTTCCCTTTGCTAGACAACAGCTTCCCCTCTTGTCAAGCATATAAGGGGAGGAAGGAAGCTGCGTGTCCGAGAGAGACAGAAAGAGACGGAGGGAGAGAGAGAGGACGCTAGGTCGCCCTGCTGGTTGATAAGTAACCACTTCCTCTCTCATCAGGCATGTAAGAGGAGGTAGCAAGCCAGACTCGCACGTCGCACCACGCTGCAGACATGTTGGGAAGACAGACAACGTACTGCGCAGCACAGATAAACGGCGGCGCACTTGACGTATTTCACATCCAATTACTAGACGTTTGCATAAACAACCAGCTTTAAAACGATCCTTGTGGGAAAACATAGGTGACGGGGCCGAAATATACTTAGATTGATGCAACATCCAATAAACGATACAAGCGGTAAGCTTTATCATTATTTATATAGGAGTTTTGCCGGGACCACTGAAACTTAACTCTGGATATGGTTTATCGGTACATGCGTTTTCGGTACGAGAGTCTACTGTATTTTTAAGTGAAATATTATTAATTACTTCAACTGCACACTTGCCATGCGAGCACGGCATTGCCAACATAAATGTTTATTGATGTAGGTAGATATGTAGCCTGGATTGCATAAGTTTCGGATGTCCTCGATGATATGCTGCAGAGCTCGTTTCCTACCCGGCTGGCAGGGAGGGAGTTAGCTGCCTAGCAACCTGCTTGACGCCCTTGCACCCTCCATCGGAGTGCCAACTGGTTTGGAAGGAGAGGGGTAGATTGTTTCCTGCTCTCGCCACTGTGGCTTCTCCTCCTCTGTCTTGCCTGCCGTGAACACACTGGCTGGTAGATAACCTATCCACATACTCTCAGCTGACTGGGTACGCACAGGACTTGCAAAATTCAGCTTGCATTCTGATATTATTTTCTTTTTCAGAGGGTTTGAAAGTTTGGGAACTGCTTGTATTCGGTTTCGGATTACAATAAATTATTTACTGTATTTTGTGATGTTAAATTCTTTATTTAAATGAGTTAAGGTGAAATGCTTTTTAATGTATTATTTACAGTAATACTAATACAGTAGTAAGTTTTTAAAAATTCCCAATTCCCATTTTTAATCTGTTTATTAGTTAAACTATATTCAAATATAATGTAAAGCTCTCATAATACTTAACATGAAGTTTGAAAATGTGAAAAGTTGAATTTTTTGACAATTCCCTTGAAAACCGGTAAATCACGAGCCGACTGTATAATGTACAGCAGTCCCTAGTCAACCTGCATCTTCTTGAACACTGTATTTTATTTTTTTAGGCAGTTTCCCCAACCACGGTACAAGAACTGTATTAACAGCAGTCGTTTTAAATGTTCTAAAATATGGGTTTTGTGGCCCCAAATAGTGTGGTCCTCACAATACTGGCATTGTTTCCATTTTTGTTTGTTCNTGTATAATGTACAGCAGTCCCTAGTCAACCTGCATCTTCTTGAACACTGTATTTTATTTTTTTAGGCAGTTTCCCCAACCACGGTACAAGAACTGTATTAACAGCAGTCGTTTTAAATTTTCTAAAATATGGGTTTTGTGGCCCCAAATAGTGTGGTCCTCACAATACTGGCATTGTTTCCATTTTTGTTTGTTCNTTCTAAAATATGGGTTTTGTGGCCCCAAATAGTGTGGTCCTCACAATACTGGCATTGTTTCCATTTTTGTTTGTTCTCCTACCATAGTCATACCACGGTCAGAATAATAAAGCAATAAATATTGTAAGCCAAAGGCTTGACAGGTGGTGGAGAACAGAGGGTAAGAAGATCAGTAAGCATTCTTTGTCTCAGTCATACATTCTCTCTGCTCTCCCCTCTTTTTACCCATTTGCGTGTGGTGTTGAGGGTTTATCTAGGGGCAGGATATATCAGGAGGGATGAGGAAGGACGAAGTGGGGTAGGGTTGAGGAGAAGGTGCATTCACTCCATGGGTGGCATTAGGCCATGTCCCAAACAAATGGTTTACAATCTAACCATTGCAGTACAACATAAGAATTGTAGCACCGGGCATCAAACACAGTTCACCCTGGTGTGGGAGGTGAGTGCTCTAGCCACTATGCCAACCACTGCCTCAGCAGGGAGGAAGAGAGGTCAGGTGAAGGAAACCAAGTCTCACCTCTCGCCCAGCCATACAGTGGAAGAAGAACTCCTGGGGCTGTATGCCAGTGAGAAAGCGGCCGTCTATGAAGCCCCCCGCGCGCGGCGTTGTGTCGAACTTGGCAAAGCTCGGCAGGGACTTGCACGACTTCATCAGAGGCGGTCGCTTGCCCTCCAATTCTATCTGCCCCAGCAAGCATGATATCTGCATGGCGTTCACCTTCGACCCCTTGGCCCCTGACTCTATCATCAGCTGCAGATTGTTGGCCGGGAACTTGCACAGCAGGCCCGCAGGAAGACATGCTCTGTTAACACCAAGAGGTAATACACCTGGTTAGCTGTTTGTTACATTACAGCTCTTCAAAATTTGTTATTTACAGTTTTTATTTTTAAAAAAATAATGTGCACTGCATGCACATACGGTCAACTCTAAGACCTCTGGAATAGAGACCCTCTCGAAATAACAACCCTATTTTTGGGGACATGAAACAAATTTAATTGAAAAAGATTTTCCAAAAATGACCCCTTCAAAATAACAACCCTTTTTTTGGGAACCATGAAAGGTCTTGGAAATGAGAGTTTACTGTATTAAGTTATTGGCTGTTCACTGCAAACTGAGCCATTTTAAAAGCACTGGTTAAGATCTACTTGTCTGCATATTGCGTATCCTTCCACTTAATGTAAACTTACCATTGCCATGGACCTGATCACTTTATTCATGCATCGGTCAAGTGAAACTGTGAAATTATTAGGAAAGTAAGTATTCTACCAATTTGCTCATTCTTACACCTATGTGCACTAAAAAACAGAAAGCAAAATAAATAATATTTGTATTCACAAAGNTACCAATTTGCTCATTCTTACACCTATGTGCACTAAAAAACAGAAAGCAAAATAAATAATATTTGTATTCACAAAGGTTTACCTAACATTTTTAATTCAATGTCAAGACACGGAGCAACTTTCCCTCCGTCATTACCAACTTTACTTGGCGCAAGTCACTCAGTGTCTCGTCAAAATATGTGCAAAGCTGAGCGATGGTTTTTTCAGATGCTGATTTTGAAAGTTCTCATTTAATCATGAACAGCATTTACAATGTGTTCTCTGACATGTATACGACGGAGGAACTATATTTAATACACGAAGATCATGTAACAAGCCACAAGGTTTTTGTACTTCACATACTTTCTGGAACTTGAAGTCAATGACATAGTTTACATTCTCCTCCAACTGATTTTGTGACGTAAATCCAACAGCAGCCACACTGAATTTAACAGCAGTATTTTAATGTTATTGCAACAGTTTGGCTTACATAAGGTGCAGCACCACCTCATTCTAGGTCAGTCATCAACAACGTCATCAGGCAATTTATGACCTTCTGGAACTATTCTCCCTCTATGCACATCCAGCTGTCTCAGCACGACTCGTGGACTTACAATCAGTTTCAGTAGAGCTGCAACTAAACACATACTGTAACTACCAACAAGAACCTGGCACAAACAGAGGTGAATTAAGTGATCCTTAGTCTACTGGAAAATGAAGCAAACCAAATGAAAAGTATGCTGAGGAGTTGAAGACTTAACAGTTGTGAGCAAGTTTTGTGCATGTATACAGTTTCCCATCTCTTGGTCTGTAGAGAGTACTCAAGAGTGTGCACGTAATTGAAGAGATGTTTTGCTGCAATACCAGTATAGACTGTATTTGCAGAAACACAAGTTCAACTAATCACGGATGCCACAGGGATTAAACCAGGAACCTAAATCCTCAGAATGGCCTGAGTCTCGATCACCTGGATTTGAAGACTGCGTTTAAGTAGCCATGCCACTCAGCCACCGTGGGCAGGGGTCTCATCAGGGGAAATCCACACTGCCATGCCCCAAGATGGTTAGCGACAGATCTCCAGCAAGCGTGGGTCACGGCTGCATACAACTAACTCACTCCACCCCTTTCTTCCAGTCTAGAACCATTTGGAGAACAGCATGGGGACTTGTGCTGGTTGGTCAAAACTCTAAAGCACAAGGGAAAATGCACAAGGGAAAATGCACATGGCACCACCAGCGAACATGCTCACATGACTTCAGTGCACAGGGGTAACTATCACTGTACCCTACCCTCAATTGTTTTGTACTGTACAAGGTGGGATGAGGGGATAAAGGCTGCAGCGATTGCAGCAGTCCATGCTAGGCTGGCAGCTCAGCATTCCAGAGCGTCACCCACTACTTACATTAAACTCCAAGAAAAGACAGAGACAGAGAGGAACTGCTTCATAACATTACAGTTTAGTTGGCAGATTTGGGCAGCTCTTTACAATGAGGTCTTGAGAGCCGATCAGAGTGAAATGAGGTGAGAATGGAGCAATGCCAGAATGCAAGGGCAGGGGAAACAGGACATCCCAGAGAAAACCGGCCGACCAGCGGCATCGTCCGACACTATTTCCACTTGTGACAATCTGGGAGTGACCCGGCCAGGGAATGAACCTGGTTTGATGGGAGGCGAGCAGTCTAACCGCTCAGTCACCGCGGCCCCATAACACTAGAGACACAGAGTTTGCATGTATAACATTGCAACCATTTTTTGCACAAAATCTTCTGAACTGTTAGTCAATTTGTACATTAAATTAAACAACAGGCTATTAATTTGACATTATATAAATTGAAATAGCTGTAGACAGCATAATTAATTCTCTTAGATAGACATCGTAGTCAAAGCTAATGAAAAAAATGTCTGCCAAACTGGGAGCAGTGCGAGCATTAATAGGGGAGTTAAGTGGTGAAGTGAGCGAGCGTGTCAATAACGTGGATAACAAAATTAGTAGTTTGAATNAGCATTAATAGGGGAGTTAAGTGGTGAAGTGAGCGAGCGTGTCAATAACGTGGATAACAAAATTAGTAGTTTGAATGAAACTGTAAATACCCAAATTAAAGGACGTTCACGGTTAACTGAGCACTTTTGAAAGCCCTGCTTAAGATCTATTTCTATGCTCACTGTGTATTCTTCCACCATATGTATAATTAACATTACCATAGGCCTGATTACTTTATTCATGTGTCTGTCAAATTAAAATGTGATATTATAAGCAAAGTAAATTATTTACACATTTTCTAATTCTTACACTTATATGCATTTAAAAACAAAAAGTAAAATAAATAATTTCAGTATTCACAAATGTTTACCTAGCACTTTATGGCGCGGAACTACATTCACTCCGTCATTACCAACATAACTGGTCTCCTACCAATCAGTCTGCCCATTAAAATATGCAGGTAGCGGCAGTAACATTTTTCAAAGGTTAATTTAAGGTGCTCACTTTGCCGGGAACAGCCTTTACCTAGCAGTACGAAGAATGAAGATACAGAAGGCACTCTGCACTTAATGTGTGCAAGACGAGAGAAGACTAACTAAGCAATGCAGTCACACATACACATCTTCAGTGGAAGGAAGCCCCCTTTCTCTCTGAAAGGAACAGAAGAGGAACATACTGCAGTTTCAGCTGGCATCACCCGAAGGTTACTGGAAAAGACATTTAGAGAAGGACAGTTAGTGTGGCTGTATGACACTAAACATTGTGAAAGCTGCAGGACACAGTAGCAAGGATGTTGGGGAAGCCCTTATCAAATTTTTAAGCGAGGCAGTGATACATCCATCCTGACTCTTTGGAAGAAAAGTCCATGACGATCCACATAGATTGACTAGCACTCTATGAAGGTCCAGATATTGCAGAGTCTTTTCAAGATGAACAGAGACCTGAGGATAGGTCAGTGTGTTGAATGTACATCCTTTCCTTTACCCCCCTGCCCCCCTCCACCCTCTAAGGTGTGGGAATCACAGTGTCTCAAGATCATCACTGGTAACCAGAAAAGGTTGCACATTTACAAACAAGCCACCAGGTATCGCTTGGCAGGAGCCGCAGTAAGACTATCGGAACTCGTGCCATTCCTGTCCTTGGTGGATTGCATGTCTTGGGTTATCGTTGCAATGATGTTACGGTAATCACCCTCGCCTCCCTCAGTACAATGTTCGGTGTTAGAAACTTTCTGGATCAGGCCAGCTGATCTACATAAGCTGTGGCATGCCTTCGAGTCTAGAGTTTTGGAGTTTAGTGCGACAGTTGGCACCAGGTGTATGATAACACCAGAACGACAAGCAGCAACAGTGTACTGAGATTAGAGAGAGAGACTGACCAGCTGGACTGTGAGAAAGTGGGACTGGATGTGTGAGTGGCAGACATTTGGAGCAGTGTTAATGTATGGCATTACAGGTGTATATGTGTGTAAATAATAAGTGACTGTAGCTGGTACAAAGACAATATTACAACTTTAATTAGAATTGAGACTGGCATCAAATTTTGTGCCCACCGAGATAAAATGTTAAAAGTGGAGATAGGTAGTTCAACACTGTAAATAATAGCTGTGTGTATTTTTATAACAATTAAATAAATTAAGAAAAATTTAGCTCTTTCATTTTTATTAAGACCTCCATTNTAGCTGTGTGTATTTTTATAACAATTAAATAAATTAAGAAAAATTTAGCTCTTTCATTTTTATTAAGACCTCCATTTCTCACGAAAGCAGATACACCCCTGGCAACTTGTAGCAGAACATTTTCAGTCAAATAAACCAAATATTACTAGTTGCATTCCTATGCAATGCATATTTTCATGTTATTTTTATATTACATTTAACAAAATACTTGTTAAATAGAAACTGATACTTCAACTGCAAGATGCTGTATGCAACAATACACATTCCATACTTCACTGTTTTTTAAAGCATTATATGGTTTATTTTACAATTCACTGTTCAGAAATTGATTCCTAATTAATTGCCAATTGCAATACGGTTTATGTTCCTGACTTTGGTGTTTCGTCAGTTCTTCACTATAACAAGATCGGTCAGCAGAGTTAAGAAAAAAGCAGCTGTCGACTGTATTAGAGTTTTCATTGAGAGTGCACAAAAGTTACATAATTGTTTTACTTTTCTTTTGAAACTTGCCATACACGTTCACCAGACATGAAACAAATATAGTTCTACGCTGCTGATTTAAATACAATTTGCGATATTATGGAATACAAATACTGAATGAATATTGTCTGTTTTTGTTTGATTTATGAACTGAAGCTTTATATTAAACTAATAATTCAACATTTTCAACACACTTCAAAGTTTTAATACTTTTTCTGTGCATGTGTTATATACTGCTCAAAGTTGAATATAATTCAAATTATCACCACTTGAATGTTTATTGTACGTTGAAAATTCTGATGCTAGCATCCATATTATAGAAACATCTATGACTCTACCCTTTTGTTTGTAACCAGAAGTCTGTACAAACGCATAAGAAAGAAAAGAAAATAGAAAAAATTCTAAACTTAACCATAATTAACATTAGAATGCCACATAACTGTTCAGTATCTTCATTTACTCTGTCATGTTTAAAACTCTAGTAGGACTGTGACTGTATGAACACTTAGGAAAGCTTGCATTGCTTATAAGAGTAATGCACGGATTTCCATATATAAAATGCTGCTTCCTAATGACACTTATTTATTCTTCTTCTGCCGTTGCTTTCATCTCCAAAATGTTTCTCCAAGTTCTGCATAATTTACCAAAATTATGTAAAATAACTTGCCACAAACAAGTTATGAACTGGAATAAAATAATACTGTATACAACGAATAGACATAAAAGAAAATAAATATTGTTTTATAAATGTAAAATGGCAATCTTAACTTATATAAAAAAAAATTTTTATGTGATTATGGAAATCTGTATTTTCCGTCATGCTTGGTGAAATAATTTACGTGTGATAATAATGTTCTTCACTGAATTTGTAAATTTACCTAATGTTTATAAATACAACATTTATAAATGCTTAGGCTAAAGTTTTTTAAAAATTTGGCAACCTATGCTCTCTAAATTTGTATCAGTGGAAAACAGTGAAATTCAATTACTCGAATCAGTGAAAATGGTTCCACTTTGAATCGGTTGAAAACCACTGCCTGTTTCTGTGAAACAATTTCACTGACTGAATAAATGACAGCCAACTGCGTGCAGCAAATTAAATATTGTCATTACGGGAAATAAACACATTTCCGATAGTCACTGTATGTATTTTGCAATTTGACGTAATTTCAATACCGAAGTAACAAATATTTTGTGGTGCCCGGGATTTGTACCCAAAGCATCCAGCTCGTAGACCATTATCTTAACCAAGAGTGCTACCAAGTGAACGTTGAGATCAGGAGTGAAAATATACTATGTGTTATAATTATTTATATAAAATATGTAGCTTGGCATTGTATGCCTATTCTTTTTGTTTTAGTTTAATTACTAACATTAGGATTTTTAAAACAAATAGTAGGTATGAATGCACTCACTTTTTCCACATTTGATGTAGTTTAAGCTTTAAAACTGACCATTATGATAATTACATGAAAATGAAATGGAAGACGTAAAAACTTAATGAAAGAATGAATGTTTTTGTTGCCTCGTAAAATGGTATTATAAAAGATGAATCTCACATTTAAAAAAATATTGTTTATGGGTTTTATTAGTTAATGCATTATTTCATTTGATATACATTGTTTAACAGAGCCATCAGTCAAAATAAATCACTGAAAAACAGCAATTGAAATAGTCAATGAATCTGTGAAAAAATTTCACTGAATCAATGAATGAATAAAAACAAGCACTTTTTCATTAATTCAGCAGTTAAATTTACTGAAATGACGGTTGAATAAGTAAAGTGCTTTTCTCTGATTTAAACAGTGAAAATCTCAGTGATTCAGGTTTAGAGTGTACGTTTCAAGAGATGATAACCATGTAAATATGTGTTACATTCGTAACAATTACTGGGAAGTACTGGGGTGACATGCTCATCGACAGGAGCTTGTAAATGTGTTTCACACGGCTCTATAAACAACACATTTACTAACAAGACAATACACAGTGATGTACAGAAGTATTCGCACAGAAGAATTACAATTACGACATATATGTAAAAACTTCACCACACAAACAATTATGAAAAAATTCATTGACAAAACACTTTGCGTCCTTATACTGTATAATAATGCTTCACATGACCTATATCAAAAGTACACCAGGAAATAACATCGAAAAAGTTTGATAGAGGTCCAAGTATAGGAATAGGAGATACTCTGCTTCAAATATAAGTTAGTATTTGCTTTAATGTTGTATTTCGCATGCATGCGGGTTCATAAACAAACACTGCAAGCATTGGCGAGTCAAGGAAAGAGGTGCACTCGGAGTAAGCTATACAACCAACGATATGCATTGTAAAAAAAATTCTAAAAAGAAATTTAGAAAATTGTTAACAAATGTAAATACACGGTTCTATCATTAAGAACTTTGAAAAGAACAATGCATTACTCAAGGAGGTGAGAACTGGGAGACTATCTGAACTCGACAGTAAGGAGCAAATAAAAATAATCTGAGTCATAAAAGGGAATTTCAGGATTACGGCAACACAAAAATTAGCTGAATTGCAAGAACACAGTGGAAAAGAAGTATATCTATGGACTATTTGGAGTTATTGACAATGGAAACTGTGAACATATGCTAAGAAAGAAGCCACATGTAAGTAAGGTCAACATGTAGAAATATCTTCAGTTGGCAAATTCGTATTTAGCCAAGGCCTCTGAGTTCTTGAGGAAGGTAATATTTTCAGACAAAAGTAAGTTAAACATATATCGGAGTGATAGGTGGATGCTGGTATGGCGGAAAAGAATACAGAAAGAGGTCTGGAAAATAATTAACTTACTGTAAAAGATGCAGGTAGTGATATTATGGTATAGAGGTGCATGGCAGCTTCTCGTTGTGGGAGAACTTTTCTTTGTTGATAATACTATATTTACATTTGTCTATAAAGATACTCTGCAATAAAATCTCAAGGAAAGTGCAGAAAAACTGGGCCAAACCGACTTCTATTTCCAACATGACACTGACCCCAAGCACACTGTGAAATGGATCGTCTACAACACACCCAATCACTGTCGACTGACCTAAACCCCACTGAGCGTCTTCTGGAGCAATTGGATAGGCAAGTGAGAAAAAACAGAATTTCTAGCAAAACACAATTAAACAAGGTGCTTCTACCAGAATGTAATAATAGCATTCGGCCAGACATTACTAGAAAACTGATTAATTGAGAGCTAAATAGGCAGATGGAAGTTGTTCGCAGAAAAGGGGAGACAACAAAGAACTGAGGAGCGAAAACTGATCAACACTCTGCTACAATGAGCTGATGAGCTGATAGTTATGTATGTCCAGTGTTTATAAGAACTGGTGACAGATGATGCAGTCTTATGCAGTGATACCATGGTTTAAGTTGTCTGTTTTGTGTGTCATCTTGTACCTAACTGTGAAAAATTATTAAACATAGCAGATTTCCTATTTTCTGCCTTTAGGCTCAGCTCATCTACGAATTTTACTAATTACTCTCTACCAGCGTGCTTATACATTTGTCCATGACCGCACACGCGCACGTGTGTGTGTGTGTGTGGTGTGTATATGTATATATATATACATTTGGGATGGGTAGGTTCGGTTCTTCGGTTCAATTTATATTTGTACTGGTTCTTGAGGTTTGACTCAGAACCGGTTTTAGGTTAACAACTACCACTCAGTTCTCGTTTCTAAAAAGCAATAAATTTACTGCAAAACTCTGTCCTTACAAAAATAACTATATTGTATAGCGCTCCCTTTTCCCCAAAAATAAAGGAAAAAATTCTGGGGTGAGCTCCATACATGAAAAAAAATTAAGGAGTGGTAGTCGTAAACTGTCCTCTGCCTTCTCTGTCTTTATCACTCAGCCTGCCCCTGTAAGCAACACTGCTAGCCAATCCATACATTTCTCCAGGCCTTCTTTGGTTCAGTGTAAGGCAGAGAAAAGCCTTGTCAAGGGGGCTGGAGAAGGGAAGAAGATGCTACTGGTTTTTTAGAGGTGTTGCATTCCAACACAGCAAAAAAAACCAGCAGGTCACTGCATAAAAGAAGCAAAAAAAAAATTAAGCTGGCCACCCTGTCACTACATAAAAGAAGCAAAAAGAAAAAGGAAGCAGGTCACCAGCTGGAGTTGTTGACATTCTTTTAATGACCATAGATTAAAGCCACACCACAATGTTTAAGCTTTGCATTATGCTTGGAATGGCTAAAAAATAAAAGAAGCTTTTAGCACTGTGAGTTATTTAGTTAAAGTATTTTCCAAACATATCACAATCACCACCTATTACTTAAAAAAAGAAAGAATAATTTGTTACATATTTATTAACTTTAAATAAATTTAATACAAGTATATCTGTATACATTAAATCTTATCTTCACACTCTGTTATTGTTCTATTATTCAGTAGGTTAAATAAAACATTTAATGAATTTTACCTGCATTGGTTGAATGAAGTTGCAAGCAAAATGCAAGTATTCAAAATGGAACCACATACTGGAACCAATATTTAAATTGTAGAATCGGTACCGGAACCGATATTTTTCGTTATTCAACCCATCCCTAATATATATATACACTAGCAAACCCGGCGAACTCCGTTTCGCCACCAGATGGCTTCGTTTTATGCAACATTTTGTTTGGTGATTAAAACATGAAGAAACATTTTTTTTATATTTGAAAAGGAAAAATTTTATTTCATTTCACAACAGTAATGAATTGAACTTCTCTAAGTAAATGAAAGTGAATCCAAAGTAAATACGTTTCATTGAAGTGCTCTTTGGTAAACCACATTTTTTGTTTTTTGGTCTGACGTTAACACAAACAAAGCGGATGGTTTCCCAACTCGTGAACACGCAACGTATAACTGCCCATGTGAAAAACAATGATTTTCTAAATTTATCCCGCAAACACTAAGCGATTGGCCTTGCGACTTGTTAATTGTCATTGCGAACGCAAGGCGAACTGGAAATTGCAATCGTTTGAAGTCAAACGGAAGATCAGTCGGAATCATTGGTATTCGAGGAATACATACATTTTCACCTGCGTACTTTCCGTTAATAATGGTTGCCTCAATCAAATTCGGCATAAGTCTTTTTACCGAAAGTCGAGTACCGTTGCAAAGTCGCGGTGGATTCAAATTACGCAATATCATAATAACTGTACCAACTTTGAGTTGCAAGTTATGTGGTGGAAATCCTGGTAACTCCAGAGAGTTCAAAAACTCCGTTGGATAATTTACTACATCATCGGGATCTCTTATGGAATCAACGGATTTGTATGTCACCAAATCGCCAGCAATTTTTGATTGAATGGTGAAATTCAGTGCGTGTACATCATTATTCTTTGCGGCAAGAATTGCTCGTTGACTTAACCAAGCATAATTCTGATAATTCTCACTAATGTTTGGGAAAACATTTTCAATAAGAGCTAATTGAGAGTCTACAAATCGGCAAAATTCGTTGGTAAGAGTANTATATATATATAAAACCACCTTTCAATTAATTTCGTTAACCATTTTGTAAGACAGCGCAGCGCACACATGAAAAAATAAAGTTTTTGTATTGTATCTCAGGAAGAAATCGACCGATACCTACCACATTTGTTAAACAAAATATACTACAAAACGCTGTGTAAAATGACACGTTTTAAATGTGTCAGACATTCATTTTTAAAATGGCCAATACATTAACATTTTTATTATTTTGCTATAGCTACGAAACAATGCAACGTCAACCAATTTATGGTAGGCGATGCTTACATTTGCAATTCAAATGGATAAAACTTAATTTTAAATATGGCGGCCATATAAATATTATAACTTAATTTGGTCTATGTACCATACAGTAAAAACAATTTTGGCCAAAACTTGTATACTGAAAATATTAACTGCAAACATTAAATATACTAATACATAGATTATTTTGTCCACTATTTTGCAAGATAGCATCACATGATAAATTAAAGTTACTGTGTCAAAAAAAAATCAACCCTTTCCTTCCCAATTTGACACACAAGAAATATGCTGATATGTATTAATTGGGTCAGGCATTTATTTTTAAATTGGTGGCCATATACACATTTTGATAACTATGCTATATCTATGAAACGATGTAACCAATTTCAAGCGAACTTTGTATACTGGCAGCTATCTAATACTATGTATTCCATGTTAACATATGTCATTTAAATGGGAAGGAAACTTATTATCGAAATGGTGACTAGATATATGTAAATATTTTGATTTGTTTGGTATNTGTCATTTAAATGGGAAGGAAACTTATTATCGAAATGGTGACTAGATATATGTAAATATTTTGATTTGTTTGGTATATAGTATGTATCATACTATTTGATCAATTAAACACAACGTGGTGTGCTGAAAGTATCACCAACAAGTATTATACACGCTGACACATTGCATCATTTGTCAGCGATTTTCTAAAGTAGCGCTACAAGAAAATATATTGAGTCATATTATGGGAAACAATAACATATTACCACCTAATTTGCAAATTAGTTACACTAAGATGATCAAATAAACTGAAATGTTTTACGTGGGTCAGACTTATTTTTAAAATTGTGGCCATATGAACTTTTTGATTACTATCCTATACCCACGAAAACATCTAACCAAGGAACGNTATATATATATAAAACCACCTTTCAATTAATTTCGTTAACCATTTTGTAAGACAGCGCAGCGCACACATGAAAAATTAAAGTTTTTGTATTGTATCTCAGGAAGAAATCGACCGATACCTACCACATTTGTTAAACAAAATATACTACAAAACGCTGTGTAAAATGACACGTTTTAAATGTGTCAGACATTCATTTTTAAAATGGCCAATACATTACAATTTTTATTACTTTGCTATAGCTACGAAACAATGCAACCTCAACCAATTTATGGTAGGCGATGCTTACATTTGCAATTGAAATAGATAAAACTTAATTTTAAATATGGCGGCCATATAAATATTATAACTTAATTTGGTCTATGTACCATACCGTAAAAACAATTTTGGCCAAAACTTGTATGCTGAAAATATTAACTACAAACATTAAATATATACATAGATTATTTTGTCCACTATTTTGCAAGATAACATCACATGATAAATTAAAGTTACTGTGTCAAAAAAAATCAACCCTTTCCTTCCCAATTTGACACACAAGAAATATGCTGATATGTATTAACTGGGTCAGGCATTTATTTTTAAATTGGTGGCCATATACACATTTTGATAACTATGCTATATCTATGAAACGATGTAACCAATTTCAAGCGAACTTTGTATACTGGCAGCTATCTAATACTATGTATTCCATGTTAACATCTGTCATTTAAATGGGAAGGAAACTTATTATCGAAATGGTGACTAGATATATGTAAATATTTTGATTTGTTTGGTATNGGGGGGGGGGGGGGATAAATAATACAATTTTGGCAAAAATTTTGCATGTACTAGTGTGAATGTTATCTGAAATTCCTGTCAAATGTTTTAAGCCAAATAACACAGCACATTGTAAATAGACCTTTGAATGAAATGAGACTTTATCAGTGTTTTAAGCAAAACATTTTCTACATAAATAAATGTCTAAAAGAATTACTTTCTAGACCCATGTTGGTACATTAAATGTTGTTTAACATAAAATAATACAGGAATTATTAAAGCCATTCAGTTTAACTTTTTATTTATCGTTGATAAAGTGGGTACTCATATGCACAAATATATTGACTCTTTAGAGTATAAATGTGTGCATATTCTTAGCCATTAAAATATTGACACAATGAACTAAATAATTTGTTTTAGAAAATTTCATTCTCTTCATTTTTACCCCTCATAATTTCCCATGTAGAGAAAAGTATGGTAGCTGTTTGTTGAAAACTAGATCAAATACTTTGATCGGAAGCCATTTTGCAACGAGACATTGTAAAACTAAGAGGCTGGAGGGCATTTCGCTTATTCTCCGTCAACCTTGACAAGTTCAAGTGGCAGATTTCAAAACGTTATAAGCTAGTTCAATTACTCGTCCAAAATGTGTATATTTTCTTTGCTTTATACAATAAATTATACAAAGCACGGCTCTGTAGGAAAATTGAGAGCGGGGTGAAGAAACTGTCTGTGGCCTTCTAAGACAATGTAGCCTAAACATAATGATGTGAGCTTCAGCGTTCATTTCATTGCTGCATGCATCTCCGACCTGAACCGCCACCTCTTCGCTTGCTTCAAACAATTAGCAGTTATGCGCATTGGAAATCAGTATATTTGTCTATTAACATGGCTGTACTGGGTAATCCCATGACCATTTTCACGCTTTCATGCGCTGTAAGTGAAGGGAAGACATTTGTCAACATTCATATCAGCCCAAAATTTCAACCAGGTCACCTTGCACTCTCTGCGCTGAAGCATTTGACATAAAATGGCATTATAACATTTGACGTGCATTGAAGTAGGGCCTATACTCCTAAATAGAGGTATTAAAGAAAGCAAAATCTTTTGGCTTTTCTTGCTGACTTAACAAAACAAGACAAACAACATTAACAAGGAGCTTCAAGTTTCTCATGTTGCTTTTACATGAGGGAAGGAAAAGTTAGTCATTTGGGAATACCACCTCGCCAAGAAAAGGGATGCATATTTTTAAAATTTGTAATTGCTTATAGGAGCTGTGGTGTTTTAACTGTAGGACCATTCGCCTCGCACCATGGCAAACCGGCATCAAACCTGGATTTTCGTGTGTAGGAAACGAGGCGGGCGTTGCTGTTGGTTGGTGGGTAGTGTCAGGATACTCTCACTACACCGTTTATTGCATTCTGTCGTTGCTCCATCTCTACCTCTATTCACCCCTCTCAGCGCTGAAGACCCAAGTTGTTAAGTGCACAAACGTCACTCTCATGTCACTGATATTAACTGCAGGCTGTGTTTCATCTACATTCAGTATTTCACATCTACATCGAATTGCTATCAATTGTTTAGAGAATTACCTACATTTTTTATCTCCATTCTCAATTAAAGTTAATTTTGTGATCATCGAATATCAGATGTAACTTGCAGATGACACTTACTGTAGGTATGGCTGGGTTTTGTACATGCCTTGCGAAATATTCCCAATAATGTTTCAACTTGCCACCTGAATTATGATTATGTTCACAACCATTAATATTTGTGGGGGAATTTTTCTCTTATGAAACTCGCAAATACTCAGCTTAGGGTAATCTTGTGGCCTGCAACACAGAGGCTCCAGTTCCCTTGTTCATGTTAATACTTCTAGTCCTAAAATTAAATGTTTGGTGATAAAAAAAAAAAATAATACAAATGCAAAAGAAAAGATGTCTGACGTGAAAAAATATATAAGAAATAATTTCATGTAGTTGCAGTGTATAACATTTAGTAAAACTATATTTTTGTTCAACTACTCTATTCGTGTAACTATGAATAAATATTTTATTTGTATGGATTGCAAACAGCCTGGCATATTTAAAACAGTCTCAACATGTTTGCACCCTAACTTTGCTGTAAATTATTCCAAAGATAAAATAATGAAGTTGATTTTATTTCTTAAGCAAAAATTTGTCTGAGTGGATAAGCAAAGTACACATTTTTTTTTAAGGTGTGGCTTGTGCCAAGACAAAACAAATAAGCAGTCAGGTGGTTCCCCCATTTAACCGCTTCATAGTCCGTCTGGCTTTGTGAAGTTGCCACTACTTGCAGCTCTCACTACTGCTTGCGCCAGATGTCGTGGCCTTCAGCTCCCTCGTTCTTCAGTAATGGTTTAGACACAAATGGGCGCTGTAGCGAGCAAAAAAAAATAAGGGCACGGTTATCTATACTTGTAACTAAAAGCATTTTCCAAAGTTTCCGTTGGATGATTTCACACTAAAACCTGGTTCAGTTCACATTTACACCGATCATGCCAAACGAAGCAGTCCAAATGTTAAACAGATATTGTGCATTACAGTTTTGCTGCATAGTTGAAAGCTCAGTTTATGACTGTACTAGTCTGTTGTTATTTAAAATGAGGATTACTATGTAAACACACAAAGCAAATAGAAGCTTCAGATATTTTTACTTTATTTTTGGTAATCAGTAAATGTTACAAATATTTTATTAAATAATTTTAAAGTTGTTTCAGAGGTATGTTTCTGAAGGAAAGGCCACACACTTGTTCAGTACCTTGCACATAGAGATGATGAGGCAAGTGATGCACATGCCTGGGTCACCTTCAGCGCTCACACATTTCTCGACAAAATACATCCTGGTAAGCAGAATGCTTAATGAGTGAGTGAAGAGATTTGGGCAGCTCTTAACATTAGTGTCTTGAGAGCTGATTAGGGTGAAGCGAGATGAGTATGGAGCAGCACCAGAATGCAAGGGTGGGGAAACGGGAGATCCCCATGAAAACCTGCCGACCAGCTGCATCAACCGGCACGATTCCCTCATGCGAAAATCCGGGGGGCGACCTCGCCGGGCGTCGAACCCGTTTCACCTTGGTGGGAGGAGAGTACACCACCGCGGCCCCTGTAATGCTAAATGTTCACTTTTGGATTATAATTGTTATGTCTGACATATGTAATGATGTAGTAACAGCAAATGTGTACTAACACGCTAAAACCAAGTATTTTGCGTATATTAATATTGGAACTATGTTTTAAATGGCTGTCTCTGTCTACAAGCACTCACGTTAAAGTATATTTTATTAAAAAGAAGAATAAAAACAATGTATCTGATGAAACCAATATAATAGAATAGCCGAAAGCATGGCTTTGCCATGCCATGAACTGCACATAATGCAGGTAAATTATCTCAAAAATTTAGGTGCTGAAAATATTTTGAAATGAGACAACACTGCACGCTCAGTTGCAGGGATGTGTGTACGAGAATGACTGAAGGCTTTCCAAATGTCCTATATGATTGTTTGGTCTAGTTGTGGAGCAGAAATGCACACACTTGGTCAACCACGTCCGGGTCAGCGTTTGAGAAGCAAACTAGTGCCTGCAGCAGACGTTGTGGCACTTGTTTGAACATAGGTGTGGGGGTTTTCTGGAGAGAGGTGAAACAACTACGTGCGCAGCTCTCGCTTTGTAGCATCCCAACTGAAAACATTATCCCAACACACACAGTTTAAATGTAGAATTTGTTTACAAAAGATGCCTGTGAAAGTTTAAGAATACATAAAAGGGTTATTTATAGAAGTGAAAGGGAAGTAACTAAAGTATGAGTAGGTGTTGTGACCGCAAGGNAAGAATACATAAAAGGGTTATTTATAGAAGTGAAAGGGAAGTAACTAAAGTATGAGTAGGTGTTGTGACCGCAAGGCTAATTAAGTACAAATGTTAAGACATACCAACCAACAAAACAACTGATAGAGTAGCCAACTTTTCTGGCATCAGTAACAGGTTTGTCCAAAGAATAATGAAGGCTTGTGGTATAATAATCCATATTGTATTGAACAATTTCACGAGTGCTACATATGAATACGGCAGCTATAACTTCACCATATTGAAAATTGCAGGCAACTGTGCCTATCAGAAGACTTACGGCATATTGGCCAAATCGCTTGTTTGAGGTTACAAGTTGTACCTAAGACATAAATTTGGCAGCTATAACTTCAGTGGATCGAAAATGGCATACAACTATTATTTCAAGAATTCTAAGCCACGTTGGACCATATTGCCTTGATAGAGGTCACAAGTAGTGCATATGATATGCATTCGGTGGTTACAACATCAACTCCAACAATGCTTATCAGAGGCTTATTTCTTCTTGAACAGGCTTGTACTGGTCTGATATGTTCCCAGTTCAATGATCCTTGCTCCAGCAATCGCCTTTAAGTTGGTGTGGGTCCAATATGGACATACGTACTATGCTTAAACATGACTAATGGTAAGGCAACCACTGGTACTGTATTTGCAGCTTGGGCTGATTACATAACTATTTTTAAAAATGCTGAACAGCAGACCTATGCCTGCTAAATCTAAATGGTGTTGAACATGTTAGAATAATTAAAGTTTTGGTTGTCATGTTACTTTAGACTTGACAACATGAGTAAGGAAATATGTAACACTTGATATATAAGTACTTCTGTGCCTACAAAATCCAATATGGTGCTATACATAGACATACAAATGACATTTTCTGACGTCATATTTGATTCTGCCTGAAAAATACAAGCTCGCACACATGTCGCTTAATATGCTTATGTCTTTAAGTTTTAAAAGGTAAATAAATATTCAAATTTTATATGTAATAACATACTTGTTCCTCATCGATGATTGTGACACAATAGTCTACTCGCCTTGAAAATATGGTTTTGAAGATATGTTGCTCAATGTACATAAGTTTTAAAAGTTTCAGNCACAATAGTCTACTCGCCTTGAAAATATGGTTTTGAAGATATGTTGCTCAATGTACATAAGTTTTAAAAGTTTCAAAAGTTAAATAAAAATATATAATTACAGATTAAAGGTGTAATTTTATTCATCCCACCTTCAACATGACCTTGCTGATCGCATTACATAGTTCATATTTTCACACGCTCCAATAGCTCAGATGGCTGAACTGCTTCATGACCCATGTGTCCATGGTTCACTGCTCCGTCGGTTTTGAGTAGTCTTAGCATAAATGAGGTCGTAAGGGCGAGNGCTCCGTCGGTTTTGAGTAGTCTTAGCATAAATGAGGTCGTAAGGGCGAGACTAGCCGACCTTACCTATGACAACTGAGGAGACAGTGCCGTCTAGTGGACAAGGAGAGAAACTAACATGCCAGCCACAAGTGGTGCACTCTAGTGGACAAGGAGAGAAACAAATATGGTGAATATCACTGGCACTTTAAAAAAAAAATAAACGGCATCAGCACACTTTAGAGGCAGTAAACAAAGATGGCGAATCAAACGAATGCAGCACCATAGTGACAGCTCATGTAAACATGATGATAGAGGAGAAACAAACTGGCTACTGGAAATATGAAACAAAATGGNGCCAGCCACAAGTGGTGCACTCTAGTGGACAAGGAGAGAAACTAACATGCCAGCCACAAGTGGTGCACTCTAGTGAACGATGAGAGAAACAAATATGGTGAATATCACTGGCACTTTAAAAAAAAAATAAACGGCATCAGCACACTTTAGAGGCAGTAAACAAAGATGGCGAATCAAACGAATGCAACACCATAGTGACAGCTCATGTAAACATGATGATAGAGGAGAAACAAACTGGCTACTGGAAATATGAAACAAAATGGCGACAGTAAACAAGATAGCAAACAAAAACAAGATGGTCAAAAATCCAACGTCAAGGGCACGTACGATGGCCACCATATTACGGCAACCATGACATCATCCAATATGGTGGACACAGCACCAAACCACATTCCCCAGCCCCTTTGCTAAAACTGGCTGAACCCATCTAATAATTACAGTCATAATATTAAATATTTCCACAAAGAATATTTATTTTCTGTTTAAAGTTAAGGGATCATTGTCTAACTTAAGATTGGTCCTAAACTTATATTATGCTACCTTGTAAATTACAGTCCAGGAAGCTGGCTTTTAAGTAAAATCAGTTCAATATTAATTCTTGTATTAACTACTTCCACATAGAAAATGCATTTTCAGTTCAGAATATTAGGAGGTTATTGTTTAGTTTCAGTTTGTGCTCGAATGTAAATGAAGCCACCTTGTGAATTACAGCCCGGAATGACAGATATTAAATTTAATCAGTTTAATTTTCATTTTTATACAAATTACTTTCTCATGGAAAATTTACTTTCAGTTCGGAAATTTTGGTGATCATTGTCTAGTTTTGGTTCGGGCTTGAACCTAAATGAAGCCACCTTGTGAATCAGTTCAGAAAGTAGTATTTTCAGTAAAATCAGTTCAGATACTTCCACATTGAACATTAATTTCAGTTCGGGAAATTTGGTGCTCATTGTCTAACTTCAGTTTGGAATTATTCCGAAATGAAACCACCTTGTGAATTATATTCCAGAAAGTGGGATTTTCAGTCAAATCAGTTCAATTTTAGCCTTCGCATTTATTATAGCCACACGGAATATTTAATTTCAGTTCGGACTATTGGGGGACCATTATCTAATTTCAATCCAGACTTAAATCAAAATGATATTACTTTACGAATTTCAGTCCTGTGGAATGCCTTTCGCATATTCCAGTTAAAATCATTGTCTGGATATAGCTGTGGTTCCGATTGTTATTAGAGTACGAAGAGAACTGAACTGAAATATTTTTCTGAATTAATTTTCACACGAGCCAATTTTTTCCTTTTCAGTTCAGCAACTTCGGAATGAAATTTAATTTCGGATACATAATTTTCGTATCCAGTTCAATTTCGGTGCCGGTCCCAGCTCATGGATTAAAGTAACAATGTATAGCCCCTAAACTCAGAGCCACCTAATGAAGTTTAAGGACCACATCAATTAGTTACCTAATCAGCATTCTTAAGTGGTGGAACATACTGTGAACTAATGTAACCCTAGGGTGTGTCAGTAAAACTGGCCTTAATAAAGTATTTTCCAAACATATCACAATCACCACCTATTAACGTAAAAAAAGAAAGAATAATTTGTTACATATTTATTAACTTTAAATAAATTTAATACAAGTATATCTGTAAACATTAAATCTTATCTTCACACATTGTTATTGTTCTACGGTAGGTTAAATAAAACATTTAATGAATTTTACCTGCATTGGTTGAATGAAGTTGCAAGCAAAATGCAAGTATTCAAAATGGAACCAAATACTGGAACCAATATTTAAATTGTAGAATCGGTACCGGAACCGATATTTTTCATTATTCAACCCATCCCTAATATATATATGTATATGCAATGATATAGCTAAATTGCTCTAGTAACTTGTTATTTTTTGCAGATTGGAAAAATGATATACAGTGACGATCCCAAGTGGCTCTTCAGTGTATCTTTTGTTTCTTTTAAGAGGAATGTCATTTGATTTATTTAATGTAATGGAATACAAAATTACAGCTGAAAGCATACATGTATGTCTTGTGAAAAGAACACTTGGGATTNTTTATTTAATGTAATGGAATACAAAATTACAGCTGAAAGCATACATGTATGTCTTGTGAAAAGAACACTTGGGATTGTCACTGTATATACACAAAATAACATCTAGTTAGGGTCAGAGCAGTTTGCACATGCATTCCGTGGTATTCTTCAAACACAAGAACGATTTAGTTAAATTTGCATTGTGACCTTACTTTAATTCTCACAATCTGAACAACTTTAAGTCAGTAGAGACTAGTGACTTAGTAGTGAATAGTGAGTAGTGAATAGACTCAGATCTGCCCATCACTGGACTCTATAGAATTTATCAAATCTGCGGCCGGAAAAAGATCATCAAAGAACAGGACAAACGACGACTGACGAGAATCATTAAACGTGGCAGACGTGCAACCCTTTCTCAAATTCTCAAATTGGCGCAGATTGGATTTGTGGACTGCCCTGCAGGATTCATGGTGTGAGTTGCCTCCTGCATACCTTCAGACATTAGTAGAGTTCATGCCACGTCGTCTTGCGGCACTTCTGCATGATCGGAGGGGCCCTACACAATATTAGTCAGGTGTACCAGTTTTTTTAGCTCTTCGGTGTATGTAATCATGGGAATGTCTGTCTGGAATTAACTGTATGTCCCCACATAATAACATTTGAACACATGAGACTTATTTCACCAAATCCGGTACACATATAGAACTTAGTATGGGCATCCAATTTTTACAATTTTCTGTCAAGTTGTTTGCTTACTTTCAAAACAGTAGGTATTTTAATAGTCAGGGCACCATTATATCTGGAAAATCATTTAACCAAGTAAAATTAAATTTTGTATAATTTATCAGTTTATGATGCAAGTTTTTAATATAGAAAGGTACATTATTGTTCTGTCTTTTAGTACGATAGCACATCATGAAAACAATTAGATTTTACATCATATCGTGGTAATTACACATATA
>NQII01001422.1:502704-519274 GCA_002778355.1 Clitarchus hookeri
GGGGGGGGGGGGGGGGGGGATAAATAATACAATTTTGGCAAAAAATTCACATGTACTAGTGAATGTTATCTGAAATCTCTATCAAATATTTTAAGCCAAATAACACAGCATGTTGTAAATAGACCTTCGAATGAAATGAGATTTTATCAGTGTTTTAAGCAAAACATTTTATAAATAAATAAATGTCTAGAAGAATTAGTTTCTAGACCCATGTTGGTACATTAAATGTTGTTCAACATAAAATAATACAGGAATCATTAAAGCCATTCAGTTTAACTTTTTATTTATCGTTGATAAAGTGGGTACTCAATTGCACAAATATATTGACTATTAAAGTATAATTGTGTGCATATTCTCAGCCATTAAAATATTGACACAATGAATCAAATAATTTGTTTTAGAAAATTTCATTCTCTTAATTTTTACCCCACACAATTTCCCATGTAGAGAAAAGTATGGTAGCTGTTTGTTGAAAACTAGATTGAATACTTTGATCGGAAGCCATTTCGCAATGAGACATTGTAAAACATTTCACTTGTTTTCTGACAGCCTTGACAAGTTCAAGTTCCAGATTTCAAAATGTTATAAGCTAGTTCAATTACCTGTCGAAAATGTGTATATTTTCTTTGCTTTATACAATAAATGCTACAAAGCTCGCCCCTCTAGGAAAATTGAGAGCGGGGTGAAGGAACTGTCTGTGGCCTCCTAAGACAATGTAGCTCAAACATAATGATGTGAGCTTCAGCGTTCATTTCATTGCTGCATGCATCTCCGACCTGAACCGCCACCTCCTCGCTTGCTTCAAACAATTAGCAGTTATGCGCATTGGAAATCAGTATATTTGTCTATTAACATGGCTGTACTGGGTAATCCCACGACCATTTTCACGCTTTCATGCGCTGTAAGTGAAGGGAAGACATTTGTCAACATTCATATCAGCCCAAAATTTCGACCAGGTCACCTTGCACTCTCTGCGCTGAAGCATTTGACATAAAATGGCATTATAACATTTGACGTGCATTGAAGTAGGGCCTATACTCCTAAATAGAGGTATTAAAGAAAGCAAAATCTTTTGGCTTTTCTTGCTGACTTAACAAAACAAGACAAACAACATTAACAAGGAGCTTCACGTTTCTCTTGTTGCTTTTACATGAGGAAAGGAAAAGTTAGTCATTTGGGAATACCAGCTCGCCAAGAAAAGGGATGCGTATTTTTAAAATTTGTAATTGCTTATAGGAGCTCTGGTGTTTTAACTGTAGGACCATTCGCCTCGCACCATGACAAACCGGCATCAAACCTGGATTTTCGTGTGTAGGAAACGAGGCGGACGTTGCTGTTGGCGGGTGGGTAGTGTCAGGATTCTCTCAATACTCCGTTTATTGCATTCTGTCGTCGCTCCGTCTCTACCTCTCTTCACCCCTCTCAGCGCTGAAGACCCTAGTTGTTAAGTGCACATACGTCACTCTCATGTCACTGATGTTAACTGAAGACTGCTTTTCACCTACATTCAGTATTTCACATCTACATCTAATTGATATCAATTGTTTAGAGAATTACCTACATTTTTTATCTCCATTCTCAATTAAAGTTAATTTTGTGATCATCGAATATCAGATGTAACTTGCAGATGACACTTGCTGTAGGTATGACTGGGTTTTGTACATGCCTTGCGAAATATTCCCAATAATGTTTCAACTTGCCACCTGAATTATGATTATGTTCACAACCATAAATATTTGTGAGGGAATTTTTCTCTTATGAAACTCGCAAATACTCAGCTTAGGGTAATCCTGTGGCCTGCAACACAGAGGCTCCAGTTCCCTTGTTCATGTTAATACTTCTAGTCCCAAAATTAAATGTTTGGTGATAAAATAAAAAACAAATAATACAAATGCAAAGAAAACATGTCTGACGTGAAAAAATATATAAGAAATAATTTCATGTAGTTGCAGTGTATAACATTTAGTAAAACTATATTTTGTTCAACTACTCTATTCGTGTAACTATGAATAAATATTTAATATTTATGGATTGCAAACCGCCTGGCATATTTAAAACAGTCTCAACATGTTTGCACCCCAACTTTGCTGTAAATTATTCCAAAGATATTTTCCACGAAAAAATAATGAAGTTGATTTTATTTCTTAAGCAAAAATTTGTCTGAGTGGATAAGCAAAGTACACATTTTTTTTAAAGGTGCGGCTTGTGCCAAGAAAAAACAAATAAGCAGTCAGGTGGTTACCCCCATTTAACCGCTTCATAGTCCGTCTGGCTTTGTGAAGTTGCCACTACTTGCAGCTCTCACTACGCAGCAAGCAAAAAATATTAACGGCACGGTTATCTACACTCGTAACTAAAAGCATTTTCCAAGGTTTCCGTTGGATGATTTCAAACTAAAGCCTGGTTCAGTTCACATTTACACCGATCATGCCAAACGAAGCAGTCCAAATGTTAAACAGATATTGTGCATTACCGTTTTGCTGCATAGTTGAAAGCTCAGTTTATGACTGTACTAGTCTGTTGTTATTTAAAAGGAGGATTACTATGTAAACACATCAAGGAAATAGGAGTTTCACATATTTTTACTTTATTTTTGGTAATCAGTAAATGTTACAAATAGTTTATTAAATAATTTTAAAGTTGTTTCAGAGGTATGTTTCTGAAGGAAAGGCCACACACTTGTTCAGTACCTTGCACATAGAGATGATGAGGCAAGTGATGCACATGCCTGGGTCACCTTCAGCGCTCACACATTTCTCGACAAAATACGTCCTGGTAAGCAGAATGCTTAATGAGTGAGTGAAGAGATTTGGGCAGCTCTTAACATTAGTGTCTTGAGAGCTGATTAGGGTGAAGCGAGATGAGTATGGAGCAGCGCCAGAATGCAAGGGTGGGGAAACGGGAGATCCCCATGAAAACCTGCCAACCAGCTGCATCAACCGGCACGATTCCCTCATGCGAAAATCCGGGGGGGCGACCTCGCCGGGCGTCGAACACGTTTCACCTTGGTGGGAGGAGAGTAGTCTAACCACTACACCACCGCGGCCCCTGTAATGCTAAATGTTCACTTTTGGATTATAATTGTTATGTCTGACATATGCAATGATGTAGTAACAGCAAATGTGTACTAACACGCTAAAACCAAGTATTTTGCGTATATTAATATTAGAACTATGTTTTAAATGGCTGTCTCTGTCTACAAGCACTCACGTTAAAGTATATTTTATTAACAAGAAGAATAAAAACAATGTATATGATGAAACCAATATAATAGAATAGCCAAAAGCATGACTTTGCCATGCCATGAACTGCACATAATGCAGGTAAATTATCTCAAAAATTTAGGTGCTGAAAATATTTTGAAATGAGACAACACTGCACGCTCAGTTGCAGGGATGTATGTACGAGAATGACTGAAGGCTTTCCAAATGTCCTATATGATTGTTTGGTCTAGTTGTGGAGCAGAAATGCACACACTTGGTCAACCACGTCCGGGTCAGCGTTTGAGAAGCAAACTAGTGCCTGCAGCAGACGTTGTGGCACTTGTTTGAACATAGGTGTGGGGGTTTGCTGGAGAGAGGTGAAACAACTACGTGCGCAGCTCTCGCTTTGTAGCATCCGAACTGAAAACATTATCCCAACACACACAGTTTAAATGTAGAATTTGTTTACAAAAGATGCCTGTGAAAGTTCAAGAATACATAAAAGGGTTATTTATAGAAGTGAAAGGGAAGTAACTAAAGTATGAGTAGGTGTTGTGACCGCAAGGCTAATTAAGTACAAATGTTAAGACATACCAACCAACAAAACAACTGATAGAGTAGCCAACTTTTCTGGCATCAGTAACAGGTTTGTCCAAAGAATAATGAAGACTTGTGGTATAATAATCCATATTGTATTGAACAATTTCACGAGTGCTACATATGAATACGGCAGCTATAACTTCACCATATTGAAAATTGCAGGCAACTGTGCCTATCAGAAGACTTACGGCATATTGGCCAAATCGCTTGTTTGAGGTTACAAGTTGTACCTAAGACATAAATTTGGCAGCTATAACTTCAGTGGATCGAAAATGGCATACAACTATTATTTCAAGAATTCTAAGCCACGTTGGACCATATTGCCTTGATAGAGGTCACAAGTAGTGCATATGATATGCATTCGGTGGTTACAACATCAACTCCAACAATGCTTATCAGAGGCTTATTTCTTCTTGAACAGGCTTGTACTGGTCTGATATGTTCCCAGTTCAATGATCCTTGCTCCAGCAATCGCCTTTAAGTTGGTGTGGGTCCAATATGGACATACGTACTATGCTTAAACATGACTAATGGTAAGGCAACCACTGGTACTGTATTTGCAGCTTGGGCTGATTACATAACTATTTTTAAAAATGCTGAACAGCAGACCTATGCCTGCTAAATCTAAATGGTGTTGAACATGTTAGAATAATTAAAGTTTTGGTTGTCATGTTAGCTTTAGACTTGACAACATGAGTAAGGAAATATGTAACACTTGATATATAAGTACTTCTGTGCCTACAAAATCCAATATGGTGCTATACATAGACATACAAATGACATTTTCTGACGTCATATTTGATTCTGCCTGAAAAATACAAGCTCGCACACATGTCGCTTAATATGCTTATGTCTTTAAGTTTTAAAAGGTAAATAAATATTCAAATTTTATATGTAATAACATACTTGTTCCTCATCGATGATTGTGACACAATAGTCTACTCGCCTTGAAAATATGGTTTTGAAGATATGTTGCTCAATGTACATAAGTTTTAAAAGTTTCAAAAGTTAAATAAAAATATATAATTACAGATTAAAGGTGTAATTTTATTCATCCCACCTTCAACATGACCTTGCTGATCGCATTACATAGTTCATATTTTCACACGCTCCAATAGCTCAGATGGCTGAACTGCTTCATGACCCATGTGTCCATGGTTCACTGCTCCGTCGGTTTTGAGTAGTCTTAGCATAAATGAGGTCGTAAGGGCGAGACTAGCCGACCTTACCTATGACAACTGAGGAGACAGTGCCGTCTAGTGGACAAGGAGAGAAACTAACATGCCAGCCACAAGTGGTGCACTCTAGTGGACAAGGAGAGAAACAAATATGGTGAATATCACTGGCACTTTAAAAAAAAAATAAACGGCATCAGCACACTTTAGAGGCAGTAAACAAAGATGGCGAATCAAACGAATGCAGCACCATAGTGACAGCTCATGTAAACATGATGATAGAGGAGAAACAAACTGGCTACTGGAAATATGAAACAAAATGGCGACAGTAAACAAGATAGCAAACAAAAACAAGATGGTCAAAAATCCAACGTCAAGGGCACGTACGATGGCCACCATATTACGGCAACCATGACATCATCCAATATGGTGGACACAGCACCAAACCACATTCCCCAGCCCCTTTGCTAAAACTGGCTGAACCCATCTAATAATTACAGTCATAATATTAAATATTTCCACAAAGAATATTTATTTTCTGTTTAAAGTTAAGGGATCATTGTCTAACTTAAGATTGGTCCTAAACTTATATTATGCTACCTTGTAAATTACAGTCCAGGAAGCTGGCTTTTAAGTAAAATCAGTTCAATATTAATTCTTGTATTAACTACTTCCACATAGAAAATGCATTTTCAGTTCAGAATATTAGGAGGTTATTGTTTAGTTTCAGTTTGTGCTCGAATGTAAATGAAGCCACCTTGTGAATTACAGCCCGGAATGACAGATATTAAATTTAATCAGTTTAATTTTCATTTTTATACAAATTACTTTCTCATGGAAAATTTACTTTCAGTTCGGAAATTTTGGTGATCATTGTCTAGTTTTGGTTCGGGCTTGAACCTAAATGAAGCCACCTTGTGAATCAGTTCAGAAAGTAGTATTTTCAGTAAAATCAGTTCAGATACTTCCACATTGAACATTAATTTCATTGTCTAATTTCAGTTTGGAATTATTCCGAAATGAAACCACCTTGTGAATTATATTCCAGAAAGTGGGATTTTCAGTCAAATCAGTTAAATTTTAGCCTTCGCATTTATTATAGCCACACGGAATATTTAATTTCAGTTCGGACTATTGGGGGAACATTATCTAATTTCAATCCAGATTTAAATCAAAATGATATTACTTTACGAATTTCAGTCCTGTGGAATGCCTTTCGCATATTCCAGTTAAATGCATTGTCTGGATATAGCTGTGGTTCCGATTGTTATTAGAGTACGAAGAGAACTGAACTGAAATATTTTTCTGAATTAATTTTCACACGAGCCAATTTTTTCCTTTTCAGTTCAGCAACTTCGGAATGAAATTTAATTTCGGATACATAATTTTCGTATCCAGTTCAATTTCGGTGCCGGTCCCAGCTCATGGATTAAAGTAACAATGTATAGCCCCTAAACTCAGAGCCACCTAATGAAGTTTAAGGACCACATCAATTAGTTACTTAATCAGCATTCTTAAGTGGTGGAACATACTGTGAACTAATGTAACCCTAGGGTGTGTCAGTAAAACTGGCCTTAACAGTCAAGATGAGAGGTTTAGGTCAGCACTTCACAGCAAAGTCTTTAGTGTTCGTCAAGGTCAAATGAGGTGACAATGGAGCAATGGTAGAATGCATGTAGTATGGGGGGGGGGGAAGGAGCAACCCTGAAAACTCCAAGCAGTTAGCTCTCTGCCTGGAAAACCCTGTCAAAAGTGACACCCGACCAGCATAGGGGTACAGTGAGGCCTGAACGCGAACTTTCAGGTAGGCCCACACTTTGTGATGCACACCCACTCATGGCTCACACTTACCTAGCTTTCAGGTAGGCCCACACTTTGTGGTGCGCACCCACTCATGGCTGTTTTTGCCAGCTAAGTACATAGTGTACGTACTTGTTTATCCTGTCTGTAATAGTGTCTAGAGTAGTCTTGTATGCTCTGTCTATCAGCGCTCTTCCTTTGGCACCTGTGCGATACAACTTCTCCAGCTCTNTGTGGTGCGCACCCACTCATGGCTGTTTTTGCCAGCTAAGTACATAGTGTACGTACTTGTTTATCCTGTCTGTAATAGTGTCTAGAGTAGTCTTGTATGCTCTGTCTATCAGCGCTCTTCCTTTGGCACCTGTGCGATACAACTTCTCCAGCTCTTCCCCAATCATGCCCTCATCAGAATTCTGCAAATTCAGCGCCTTTGCCACAACTTCAGCTCCAACCTGCAAATTACAATTTTATTAGTTGTGATGCAACATGCATGTTGTGTACTGTATGTCATTCAAGTGGTTTTTTTCAACTGATCACTCATTCACTCACAATGAACTAATGTTATGCACATTAAACATTCATGAAAAACTTACTAAAATAATAACACAATTAGATGATTATTGCATTTTTGCATTATATGTAGTACAAAAAACATCTCATACTTATCGCTTCACTGTATTACTGTCAATCTTTCCCAGCTTGACAAAAGGGTTTGTCTAAGTGGACTGAAGGCATAGAGTGGTCTGGGTGCAGTATTTTCATCTGGCAGTTGGCAGATTAACTGTGCAAGTGTTGTACAGCAAGACCTCTCGGATAGTACGTCGAACAAAGGGTTGCTCTATATGTGCTCAAAGCAGCCCAGTTCCTGGCCCTTCTGCTACAACTGCCTCTCTGCTTGGGACACATGGCAGTCAGCAATACCCTAGGAGGAAATTGCAAATTCCCAAGTGGCTGAGATCCCTTCACAACAAACAAATGTATGTACGAGTGGGGCCACCTCTGGTGGTAGTTCAACACTCCTTACATCAGCTCTGTAGGGTCCTCTACAGTGTGTTGTTTAGGAGGACCTTGCTGTGCTGCAGACGGGAACAGCAGCAGTATAGAAAACACTGCGTGATGAGCTCACCCATGAGAGTGTATGTTAATATCTGAGAAAAATGCCCTGTTCTGAGCTCTTGTGTCTTACTGGATGGGCTTCCCTGGCATTACACTACCAGCGTACGTCTCAGATGCTCAAACTAGCAAGTGTGGGAGGAAAAAAGGAGACCGTAAGTGAAACACGCATTGGGAACTGATCAATCTTCAACTAACTATGTTCTTATATGTTGGATGTTGGGATGGGTAAAACTTTGCACCCCGCACTGTATTTTTCTATGGTGCCCCAGAGGATATTTTAAGTTAATGTGTGAGGGCTGCTTGTAATTCAGGCCAGCGATTAACAACAAAATGATAAAAAAAATTAAAAGGGCTGCAAATCAACCTAAGATTCACTGCCCGGCGAGATTGTTTACAGTGTTTTACAAAATAAGACATTCATTCACAAAACAATATTTCAAAAGTTAAGCATGTTCTGGTTAAAATTTTTCCTCAGAACTAGACATATAAACACAGATTACCATCAACACACAAATATTATCTATATTGTATAACTAATTATTTTGTATGTAATAAAAGAACTTGATCTCAACTTGAAGCTTAGAATTTATCAGCAGGCTCACACGGGCTTGGCTCAAATTAAGAACCCTGGGCTCGCAGACCTGGCGTCTATCTGATCCACAGCAGGTGACGTGCACTCTCCACTGTTTTAACATACGAGAGTTGTAAGGAAGTTGCTTATAGCTGCAGGGAAGCCTCAGCTGTATGGCACACGTGCAGCTTTAGATTAATGAGAGTGGTTACAGCCAGTCAGTAAAGCACTTGGCAAACTTGCTGAAAGACGGACAAAGTGTTTTTTGTTTGAAAGCGATATCGTGAATGGTGGCAGAGACATGCATAAGCTGTTCACTTTAAAGCGAGCACTTTCGTCGGCGGGAATCAGACGAGTTTATCGACCAGTACCTACAGCAAAAAATGTTTCACCGCTGAAGCTGAACGTACGCTTAATTCCTTCTCTCTCACTTATATGTTGATAAATTAAAACAGACATGCAAGTGGCAGTGCTGTTTTCAGCTTAGCATAAGTTTCACAGGCACAAGGGAGTCGTGCTGCTAGGACCCGTCATTACCACAGGAAGTATGAACTGAGTCAGTTAATCACCAAGTTGACACATGGTAATACATGCAGGTGGCACTGCTAGTGGATCTGTGGAAAGCTCCTTCATGTGAGACTTGGCATTGACAATTACGGCAAGGCCCCAGTACACATCACGTACTGGGGAGTGGTAGAAAGTAACAAGCTGTGGAAAGCCTTGAGGGAGGAACATTAAGCAAGATCATCAGGAGAATCAGCAGTGCATACCATCGCACGACTTGTTTCATATCCTAAGATGAGTCTAGTAATCAATCCACATATGGTTCTACATCAAAGCATTTGCCCAGGGTCGCCAAACATCCAGATACTCTGCACACCAAGTGCATAGTGGTTATTCAAAGTATCTAAGGGGAAGGGTTTGGATGGGACACCAATCAGAGCACAAGGATCAGATCTGTGCTTTGGCATGGTCTGTTCCAGATTCTCATGACACAACATACAGCCAAATGGAGAAAGCTACTTAGTAGCGTAAGATTTAGTTTGAGGCAAACCCTAGTGAGCCTACCNCACAACATACAGCCAAATGGAGAAAGCTACTTAGTAGCGTAAGATTTAGTTTGAGGCAAACCCTAGTGAGCCTACCATACAGTTCCTGAGCTTCAAGCTGAATTCAAGTTCAAGTTATTTTATTACGTACCAAAAACTAAGTTTTATAACAAATATAATATGTATTTGTTTTGACAGTGAACTATGTTCATCTATGCAGTCCTCATGAACAATTTTAACTGCAACATACCTACAATTTAAAATACTATATCAAGATTGAACCTTTTTTTTTAGGAAACAATAAACGAACAGTCTTTTTGGGTACTGCATCTTAAGCCAATTTGTAGCACAGTTTTTAAAGTAATTTCATTGTTACTNTAAACGAACAGTCTTTTTGGGTACTGCATCTTAAGCCAATTTGTAGCACAGTTTTTAAAGTAATTTCATTGTTACTAAACAGTCATATCTCAATTTCTAAAAAAAATCCTTTTACCACAACGTTCCTACCTTTCGAATATTTACATTTCCTTANAACAGTCATATCTCAATTTCTAAAAAAAATCCTTTTACCACAACGTTCCTACCTTTCGAATATTTACATTTCCTTAATAAGCAATGTGTTATTTGTCTTTCATAAACAGTAAACACTGTCTCATTGGTTGTCAGCCGAATGAGCTGGTGTTGCTCTAATTTTTCGAGTCTGAAGAATGTTTTAAGCCAAACTCAAGCTACATACGTATACAAGCAGATATTCAGCTCCAGCTCATTTTCAAGGTCTTGCAGATCCCTAATTAGCAACATATGGTGGCAACATGTCCAGAGATCATGGCTACGATCAGCTGTATTCTACCTAATCTGTATGCCCACTGACAGGAAGCCACATGTCAAACATTGGCATCAAGATGCTTGGCGAGCACAACAATCACGCCACCTGCTATGCCAGAGACTACACCCAAACACTTGATGCTAACTTAAAGGCCCTGTTTGGACATCTAAACATGTACCCAAATATTATATTTTTTGTGTTAAACTAGTTAGTTAATGTTTGTGAAAACCTGAACATGTTGAATTTCCCCCATTGCAGTCAAAGCTAGCAATACATGGCACGGTGCTGCATCACAGCAGTGAGTTGTGCTATTGAGCAGACACAATAGGTCCCTTTCACTGTACTAATACAAAGACCTCCCACCAACTCAGTGGAGTCTGCCTTCATTTCCTCGACATCACAGCAGTGAGTTGTGCTATTGAGCAGACACAATAGGTCCCTTTCACTGTACTAATACAAAGACCTCCCACCAACTCAGTGGAGTCTGCCTTCATTTCCTCGACATCACAGCATGTGGTAAAGCTGCTTCTGCAGTGTGGCTGCCTGCGAGTATAAAGTCACATTTACTCCTGAGAAACAATAGGAGAGAGTTCAGAAGAGCAGCATTCACCACATCATGCTATCATCTGGGGGCTATTTAGGATAAAGCTGACAGAGAAGAGAAGAGAAGAAGAAGTAGAAGAAGAAAAAGAAGAAGAATAAGAAGANCAATAGGAGAGAGTTCAGAAGAGCAGCATTCACCACATCATGCTATCATCTGGGGGCTATTTAGGATAAAGCTGACAGAGAAGAGAAGAGAAGAAGAAGAAGAAGAAAAAGAAGAAGAATAAGAAAAAAAAACCCAGCAAAACTGATTGAAGTTGAGATGAGAGCACAATATTTGCTTCCTTCAATGACCATACAGTTAGGCNAAAAAACCCAGCAAAACTGATTGAAGTTGAGATGAGAGCACAATATTTGCTTCCTTCAATGACCATACAGTTAGGCCAGTCAAGGACACAAACACAGACCCATGAGGAAAGTTTGTTTGGCAGAGTATTACTAAAGGCAAGGGCTGAAACCCCTTAGGTGTAAGCTGTAAACCAAGGGATAATCAAGTAACTAACACTGGTTGCTTGGCTTTGTACTTATTTCATACTGCGATATCAGGTGTATTACACTGTCTACGTTCTATTAAATAACATATTATTTATCATCAAAACTTTTTTTGATACCATGTAACAACAAAAAGGAAATTACAATTCCATGAAGGTTGAGACTATCGTGTTATGATAGAACGAGTGGAGTGGAGGGGCTTGGGCAGAGTTTAATGAGGTCTCAAGAGCTGATGAGGGTAGAACAAGATGGATATGGAGCAGTGCCAGAATGCAAGGGCAGGGGAAATGGAATAACCTAGAAAAAACTAGCAGACCAATGGTGCTGCCTGGCACAATTCCTTCATGCAAAAATTTGATAGTGACCTCGCTGGTAATTGAATCCGGTTTGCATTGGTAGGAGGCAAGTACTCCAGCCATTATGCAAACCATGGCCCCTATGTTAGAAATAATAATGCAAACATATCCTATAAATATTTCTATTAAATACATGTCATTTTTGTGTACTAGACTGTAAATATGGCTGGTGAAAACTGTGAATAATTTTTGCTATTAGTTTTGACGTGCTACGAGTGCAGTCGCTTAGCCATCCATAGCATCCACCTCTGGTGCTTCTCCTAGGCCACCAGGACACAAAGTGTTGTCACATTTTCATGCTTTCTGTTGGACAAACCACGAGCCATTGTGTGAGCTTACCACCTAGTGACCGGCAACCTGCCTGCATTGACGGTCCTGCCTGAAAGTGGATGTACCCACCTCCTCAGCGGAGAGCGAGCGGGCCAGGCAGGTACTNGCCTGCATTGACGGTCCTGCCTGAAAGTGGATGTACCCACCTCCTCAGCGGAGAGCGAGCGGGCCAGGCAGGTACTGAAGGTGCATCTCGGCTGAACCATGCACTCAGGACCCTTCACGTTGCAGAATAAAGGCAGTTCACTGGGGACACATTCCCCAGCCTGAGCTGTGCACTTCCAGTTGTTTTGCACAAATGCAGCTCACACAGCTTTATAGTCATAGACAGTTCACTGGGACTCACTCCACAGCCTCAACTCTGCTGTACGTAGTTCTCATGCTAGTCTGTTTCTTGCTTGTTCATTGCCTAGCTACTTGCCTCTGTTTTTCAATGCATACCACCGTCTTGCTATTACACGCGCTCAATTTTGAATCTAGTGCTAAGCCGTCGCCTTGAATAGCATGTCTGCACTGGACTCAAGATTTATTTTGGGGTCGCTCTTGCAACAATGTTCTGCTCGCGTTTCTTGCTACAGCAACCACTGTTTACCACTTTGCAAACCTGTCCATTGTCCTCAGACACTGGTTGGGCATAGATTGGAGATATATGTTACGTAGTCGTTAGACAGAATAAATACCTATTTTCCTTACTTACTTCATTACTGTTGTAGTCATTTGTTTCACATTTTGATACCTTATTTCCTGCTCACCTACTGTATGTCTCCACTTACGCACTTCAAGGCACATGCGAGGAAATAGAATTGACTTCCATCCCCTTCGAAGAACGCGCTCACCTCTTGTCAGAGTTTAGTTTACTGCTTGCTGGCAGGTAGCTCCACCCTCCTGGTTACCACCATGGCAAGGGGAGGGAGAATTTTTCCTCGGTTCTCAGGGTCTAGAAAACAAACACGTGAGGCTACAGTGGGGCTTGGATTCCAAGCAGGTCACGCCAATCATCTAAGTACCACCGTGGTCTCAGTGGAGAACGCTGTGATTCCGAGAGGGATGTTCAGTTCTGTAGCGGTCACATCACTTGCTAACTATTCAACTATCGCTTAAGAGGAGCAGAAGGCTCTCTCCCCAAATTTTTATAGGCTTGAGTACCGACAGTAGGGAAGCGTACATCCCAACAGGTCACGCCGCTAGATATGGACCCACGCAGAATACTCTTTATGGCACCAGCACCAGGGAGAATCATTTCCTTCTGGGTGGACCAAGCAGCTTTTTATACCCACACACTGCTCAAATCATATTGCTTAGTTGGCAATGGCCATTCCTGCACCCACTGAAAACCTGTTAGATTCTGAAATAATTGATTTATTTACTTCACTTCATTTTTGTCCAATTTAACGTAACGTCACTGAATTGCAACAGTTATCTGCATTGCAACTGTTCATGTACCCCGACACAGGACTGATCAAAAGAAGGGTGGCGTGAGATCCTTGCTGCCCAAGCTAGGCACTCTGCAGAGCAAGGGCCTAATGCTCCACGAGTGTATGTTAATGAGAGGGAGAAGGCGACATTGTTGAGGTGAATGGCTCATGCACCTACCACCTTCTGGAGCGGAACTACGGCAGCATCTACATCACCCTCCGGATACAGGAAAGACTGCTTCGTAGTCCCTCAATGGCTACCACAGTTGCCGCCTACCACTCCGAAGCGCCAGCCGATAATCGCCTTCCGGCCATGTGATGCTTGCTGTCTGGAAACTTGAACTCGGCGTCCCGCATCCTGCCGCCAGTCACCCGGCCTGCCCGCAAGTCCCTGTGGTGGGCCCCCACCAGGCCCACCATTAAACCTGCACCGCCATCTGCCATTCGCCTGGTGATCGAAATACTGGCCCACCTAGCATAGCAGGCAAAGTAGGTATGCAGGAAAGTTACCCTGTTAAAAGAACGCAGCTTCCTAGCTCCCGGGGAAGGGGGGGGGGAGTTAGATGTCAATCCATTTCTTCCAGAGAGTTGGTATCTTTATCTTATTTGGAAAATGATTAGATGTTCAGTAGTGAACATCACTCACAAATGTTTACTTCCATAGTCATGACACATTGGACAAATGAACGTTGGAAACAATATTCACTCTAATAGAAATTCAATTTAATACACAGATATCAGCTCATATTTCTAATTCACATGCATGACAACATATTCACTGTTGCAAATTAGGAGCTGGAATTGTATTTATGTAAGATCTTAAAGTTAGTGTTCTGTAATTACTCAATACTGAATTCTAGTACAATTTCTGAACACTGGAGGGCGCTAGATGTAGTCAGTCAGACTGGACTCAGGTGATAATGCCTGCATCCCTTCCAACACTTACAGGCATTTCCACAGCAAATATGTTTATTGTCTTGAATGGAAAAATTATGTCCATGATACTTACCTTCCTTGCTTCCGCAATTACAGCGGTCCTTTTTCCCTCTGCTTCATCCAGAATGAGGATGTCTTCAATGCCAAGGGTGAAACCATGCCTCTGGAGAAAGCTTGTGAAAAGCTTCGAGAAGGAACTTAATAACCGGCTAGAACACGTCCCACCATACAGCTACAATGGAAAATGAACAACTGTATGAACACAAAAGGCAACTGACTCAAGTAAAGTGTAAATATAGTCAAGCCATTTTTGAGCAGCTGTCAAGGAACCTAGGAATAATGTTTACAAAATGGAGGAAAGTGTGAAAAAAGATNGTCAAGCCATTTTTGAGCAGCTGTCAAGGAACCTAGGAATAATGTTTACAAAATGGAGGAAAGTGTGAAAAAAGATAAATTTGTGCTTTAGAAGAATAATGTACGACCAAAACAATTAGTATGAAATAGATGAAAGTGTAAAATCAAAGAATAAAAAAAACTTATTGTTAAAATGTGTATGTGGTTATNAAAGAATAAAAAAAACTTATTGTTAAAATGTGTATGTGGTTATTTTTTATAGCAGGTTCACCACATACTATGAAATAGCATGCAATGACTAAGGCAGGTCATCATATATTTAAAATATTTTGAAGTTTGAAGTAGGTTTTAGCAACTTATTATTGTTTGTCAGGATTCAAGGCAATAACTACAATTGTAATTATTTGGTCCCTTTTGCACAATTACTAGTGAAGTTAATTGAATATAAATCATACAAATAATTACTTCCTATAGAATAGTCAGTATACATAGCAGTAAAGTTATCTGTATTTCAATTTTATAGTCTGATAAGAACATGTTGTTACTGTCTTGCTATGAGCCATTCCTTCTCATCTTCTAAATGTTTCATACTGTTATAAATAGAATTTGTGTTTTTTATTTTTAAAAAAACTGTTAACTATGTTTATAAAGATTTGTTAGTAGCAACCGTGACACTAACTTGAAGGAGATTTTACTTCCCCTCAAGATTTTTATACTTAAAATCAAAATAATTATTACATGTCTGAGATATTGGGAGTATTATTACAATAGGTAAACACTGTTTTATTTATTTTTAAAGTTTGGTTCAAGTTTGGTGAATTGCAGAACGGTTCAGTTCGTGAACAATATTAAGGTTCAGTTCTAATTTGGATCCGTTAGAAATATTCTATGTAAAGTTTGAACTTCAGTTCAATGTCAAAACTTGAGTACGTCCCAGCTCTACTTAGTATCTCGTTTTCTCACCAACTGAAAGTTGATTGTCTATAGCCTGACTTCTAATTTTAGCTCTCCTGTAAAATTTGCTTGGCCAACAGGAGTTCCCTTTCCACATCACAAAAATGTAAAATGTAAGAGAAAAAAATCACATCAACAGAATCCCCCAACTTTTTGTAAACTTGCATATATAATTTGTTCTGAGACAGCCCGAACACAAATGAGCAAAATATGTACATAAGAAATTAAAAATAAAGATGGTGGTGCAAAATAGTAAAGCTGACAAGTAAACACAAGCAGAGGTGGGTGTACTAGGTACAGTAGTGGGTGGTACCCCTAACCTGAACTTCAAGAGTGTGGTACTTCCAAGTGACAACTAAAGTAATACACTTCAAGAACTGTTTCCCACGTGTAATTCTAAACAGATTGACACACCCGTGAAGACTCGGCTCAAGACCTCGCTGTTAAGAGCCACCCAAATCTCTTTACTCACTAACTCACTCACCCACGGGTGAAGTCTTTTAACATTCTAACCTCTGCTATAACTGTACCTCCTCGCCTCAACCAAACAAGAAGCATTCAGCCATACATGCAACACTAACTTGACACCTGCCAAAGCTGAGGTTTGGATGTAGGTGTTGTAATCTGTTCTGTGGCGTGAGGCGCCAACACTTAATACTAGTCCTCAGTGATCGGGCGTGGGAATACTTCGACACTGTTGTTTAATGGTCCAATTCACTAATGAATGAATACAGGGTAATTCATATTTCACAAATCGAGGTTTTATTGTTGCATGAACATGTGAATTGAT
>NQII01001422.1:519777-567383 GCA_002778355.1 Clitarchus hookeri
GCTGTCACCTGATCCCACACCGTGACGCTATTCTCCCGCATGTCCGCCTTCCCATGCAAATGGTCGTCTTGTAGGGCCGATCTGGCGCCGTTCCCTTCGTCACGGCTGCCAGGCCCTAAATCCTGATTGATGTCGTTCGCCTGTGAGCTTCGTTAGAGCGTGGTACGGACGAATAAAATATAGGGACGCTGCAGGCGTCAAACTCTATGATGCGATGGTCGTGGCCTGCAGACCTGCTGCCGCTATCTGTATGCTTGCTACCCAAGTTACACCACCGCACTGCCTTTGGGTGGGTGGCTGCCTACCTCGCCGCTGGCCGTGGAGGCCCACTCTACAATCACCTTGTTCACCCTTGGTTTAGAGTATAAATATGGTCTGTCTCGTGTAAGTTGGCAAGATTTTGACAGTTCGATGAAAGTAGCGCCAATGTTTACTGTTAATTTATGTATCCTTTCACCATCAGCTGGTGCGTCAAGTGGAGGCTGTATTTTTTATCAACCCATTGTCAGCTAATCCACTTGCCATTGTACTGTATTGTTAAGCAAATTTTAAAATATTTTAGACTGACATCTGTCTAAAAAATTTGTAGGTTATAAAAGTAAAAATATAAAACCTTGCAAAAAATTTAATATTTGCTAACTTTTTTTTTAATTTGTCCGAGACAGCGAATTTGGGTTAACATTTGCAAGACGGTAGTTGTAGCTATTATCACACTTTGGACGTCATATCTAATATAACTGGAACTACAAGTAATTCAAGAAATTTGATTGACAACGCACTTCTATTCCCCAACAATTCACCAACGACTATTGATTGCAATGCAGTAATTCTGCTATTACTAATACTTAACAGTTCGAGTTGGAAATATGTGATGTGGAAATATCGTAAGAATTGCTTAAAAACTATTCACGAGTGTCCCACTTTCTTCATTTCATTAATACAATATAGTAACAACACGGAAACAAGGAAATGGGTTTTCGTGTGAACAATATGGTGTATAATTTACGTAGACGTCCGATTACTGGCCGAATAGAAATTACTAGTACTCAAAATCACTGTACATGAAATAATTTACTTTAAAAATTATGCAGAGCTCGCGGAAAAATAAAACTATTGGTATCTGATCGTAAATTTGTTATATATTGCACACGAAAGCTATATTTTTCTGGATGGTAATGCTTTGGGAAAGTGTGCATAGATGGCGTGCACAGCATGACAGGGTGAGGTGTGAGCCGTTTGGGTTGCTCAAGAGATAGCAGCACAGCCCTGCCTCGCGATCCAGTCTTTTTTAAAAGTTGACTGTTCTTCTATTACTGGCTTAGAATGACACAAATTTGAAATATATTTCATCAAATTATTAGCAAAAATAATTAAACAATGCCATGCAATATTTCTGTATGCTTTTGGAATTAATATCAAGCACATATGGAAAGCATGGATGGAGTGTGGGGATACGACGACGTGAAAAGAACTCCCAAGGTTTCAAAGTTGCGTTTCATTTGGATACAAATCATTTTATTGTGCATTTCATTTTGAACACCTATACATTACTACATTATCACGAAGTACAGTTTGTATCGCGAAGTACAGTTTGTAACACTAACAGCCATTGTTTTGTGACTTCGTAAAATTAAATGTATTAATTAATCTAGTAACTCTTTCTTATCGTGTATTTTCTGCTTGTCTAATGTGTGTCGGCAGTGCACTCAGAATAGCCAACGTAATACTATTAACTTTTGTTCGTTCGTGCATCAGCTGATACACAATTTTGTAAATGGCACTTTGTTTGTTTTNAACGTAATACTATTAACTTTTGTTCGTTCGTGCATCAGCTGATACACAATTTTGTAAATGGCACTTTGTTTGTTTTGCATATGTCAAATTGCCACTCACTGACTGTCAGAATCTTGCCAACTTATATGAAACAGACCATATCCACCACCGACCATGGTTTAAGGCTGTCTTTGCCCAGCAGTTGTCACACCATTACTCCGACCAAGCACGTAATGATCATCCAACTTCTATGCTTCATCTAGCCACAGCGCTACCACTTGTCACTTGATTACAAGTTCCGCAGCACTCTGGGGTCACCCTCGCCACATTGTGCAGCTGTATCATCTGCACACACCCCTGCTAGGAATCATTAGCAACCTAGGATTGGCCATTCCAGCCCTAGAAAGGGTACAGACTGGGTGTGCTAGTTACCAATAAATCAGACATGCTTCAACTTGGTTAGCTTTTCACTTCAACCTCACTTTCTATTTATTACTTATGCTGAAATTCCTCCTTTTTTGTCCCCGCAACCTGAAACACTCTTCCAGGAGTTGACACAAGCTACCAACCCCGACACCCTACAGGCTATGTAGGAAAGTGCATCCATCTTCATTCTGGGGATTGGGGTATGTCGATAATCCTCCCTTGCTGATCACTACCAGAGAGGAGTGCCTAACTGCTGTTGTAACCTTCAACTGAGTACTTGGCATGCTGGCGATAATACCATACTACATGTGTACATTCTGAAAGTCAACAGTAGTGGACCACAGGGACGCATCTTGCAAACCTTTCATGGGAACTTGGCATGCCTGCGATAATCCCACCTTACCTGATAACCTAGGAAGGCAGCACTAGTTGCGAGGGCACCACACCATGAACGAAATGACTGCCCTCCGCGAGGCCACCCAGGACTTCAACCCCTCCACAGATTACGCCACCTTTACTTGACTCAGCTGTGCCTGCCCTTAACGAACACCCACTTACATCTCACTAATTCTCTCTCTCGCTCATATACTGTGCCATCGGGATGGGTGGCGGAAGGCGGCCAGGTAGACCTTGACCTTTGCTACGGAAGCCGTAGAGTCTGAGCAAAGGCCCAACAGAGTGTACTCTCATCTGCGGGAAAAGGCTGCATACCAGAGGAACGCAAAAGTTAAGTAGCAACCTCACCCAGCTTCACTTGCAGGAAGTGGAAATGACAGAAAGATCTTCCTCAATTGTTTCAACGTGCCATGAGCTCTCTCCCCTCTCCTGACACCTCTGAAGCAACAGCTTACAGAGCCTTGACCCATTGCCTTGTGAAAGTAGTCCGCTGGTTTGTACCCACTACTCACACCTTCGCACCAGTTTACTCTAACACACGACCTGTGATACACCAGGCACCACCCTGAGCTAAGAGGGCCATTATAGCCATTGCTACTCCTCAGACCACCTCCAACACTTATCTCCTCGACTATGAAACTCAAACTTCTAAACCCTCGTGGGGGAAGCTGTGAAGAAGCCCACTTGTAGAGATCCCTACAAAGTTTACGCATAAAGCATCTTTCTTAGCACCAAACTCGGAGCCATTGTGAGAAGTTGGAAGACTGGACACGAGACCGGAAAGCCTTTGAGATTAGCCACCACCATTTGCTTACAGTTTGCACAACTGATGATATCAGAGAGTTGCAAAAAACACCCCGTGACACCCAGAACCACCATGACTACACCAGACGAAATAGGGCAACCATGTTCGGCACAAGAATGTCTTGCTACTGGGAAATAACTGATTTCCTGTGCTCCTTGTAACCGAAATTACCACTACATATGCATAGGTTGGCCTAATCAAGAACGTGATTCAGAAGGTATGGAGACCAGATGCTCGATGTGACAGGAAAAGCAAAAACAATTCGACCTTTCAAACTGTCCTGGGATTGGCTGCAACCATATCACATGTGAAGACTGCCCACTTATGTACCCATAAATCTGCCTGGGTTTAGGCTGATTGGCCATGCGAAATAGAGAGGGACTGGTTTTCAGGCACTCAGCCTGCCAGCAAATTCTGAAGCCAATCAGAATGACTGGGGCATGACGCATGCGACAGTTCGTACCAATGTGAAGCTCCCTACGACCTGACTTTCTGCCATGCGGCATTCACAAAAATTACACGGAGATAGCCACTGAGATATTGAATCCCACTCCCACACCATTGCAGAATGCGTTAAGACCAACCAAAGTGCAAAGCACTGAGTGACGTGAGTCAGTCAAGAATGTCGGCCTGCCACTCCATGAGTTGGGTGTACTGCCACCAAGGCAGCCCTGCCACAATTCATTGCCCGCCTTCACAACAGAGAAGCCAAAGCTGTTTCTGGTATCCACTGAACTGAATCCCACAGCAAGAGTAGCCTGCCCATCCATGAGCAAGCTGGAGTTCTTGCCTGCCCCGAGAGCAGGCCTGCCAACCCCCCCAAAGCTCGGGGTGTGTCTGGACCTTGGCACTTCAATGCAGTGTGGGGATGCTGCCCCACCTCTGCCTCACTCTGCCGGGGCGCCACCCCCGCCTCTACAAGACTCAACCAAGGCGCAGCCTGTCCCGTCTCTTCGTAGCCCCGATGGGACACTTTACCTCCCATGCCATGACTCAGATGAAAGCATCACCCTGCCTCTACATCACTCCAACTGGGCTCCACACGCCCCACCATTTAATGGCTCAACCAGGGATGACGCCCAGACTCTACCAGACTTTGCAAGGGCGCTGACTTCCCTACCTACTCATCACTCCATTGCACCACTGCAAAATGCCAGGATGTAGTCCGTCCCATCTGTACCCAATGGTGTCGACACGCAGCTCGCCTCGTCACTACATGACTCAGCCAAAAGACTGCATGCAATGCGTACAGCTTCGACACAATGCTGCAATAACCAGGGAAACAGGTGGGTTCAGCGTGCGCAACCCAAAAGGGCACTGACATTGTCTGCCTCCCCCTTCCAACCCTCCTTTTCAGAGGAAATGCCATCTGAGCTGCCGCACCACCCACCCACACCAGTTACCGTGTCTTATAAGGAAGCAGAGAGGACTAAGCTCCACTCCTGACAAGTCAATCAACAGCAGGAAGCAAACATCTCTGCCCCTCCCAGAACCAGTTGCACCCCCTCCTCCAGCCACAGCGCCATCCCAAGAGGCCTCCAGAAGGGAGATACCTGCTAGTAGCCGCAGAGCGGAAATGCCAGCAGCCGCAGAGGGGAAATGCATGCCGCCTCTCCAATGACCCAATTTCTGCGAGCAGACAGCCTGATGCCTAGTACTTTAGAGCCGCCATCAACACCTGCCAGTTCAAGGTACCCAACGCTGTGGTCCACCTGCTGTGCCACATTCAAGGAAAGGTCTGGCTGCCATCACGGAGGGGAAGTAGCTTCCTCTCCTGCCACCCAAGCCGCGAGCCAAGACCTTCACCACGCCAGAGGTAACTGACCCGGCACCACCAATTGTTCCAGAGTGAATCCTACCACCAGATAGCCCATGGTTTGCACTGCATCCAAGAATAAGGCGTGTTGGGTGATAGTTATCTTAATTAGCCTGACATATGACGTCTATTAGTAATGGCAATGATGTCACTGTTGGACAAGGGTTCTACAGTGCAGGTCAGAGGCACTGGTGTCGCTTTACCTTGCTTGGGACTCACCCAGGGTAGATGACTGCTGGCTGGAATGAGGGCCCTGTTCCAGGGTCGCTACTGGGCCGATTGCTAGTGAGGGCGGCGACGGCGTCAGGTAGGTTGGCTGCAGTGCCTGGAAGTGCCGGCTGGCCCGGTCGTAGACGGACTACGATCGGGTGCTATTCGCTAGCGATCTTCTGGGGGTGGTTGAAATGAGGTGCTAGGGGGACTGGGAGGCAAGGCCTCGCAAGTCGTCAGGCGGCTTGAGTTCATTCAAGTGGGGAGGGGCTGCTGAGGGCACAAGGCAATGGGTTGCAGCGCAACCGACTAGCTGCCTTCTAAACTCTCCACCTTGCACCGCTTCTATGGGTGAAGGGCATACGGGAAAGGTACTACAGTTGACCACATGAAGTAGGAGCAGGCGACGAGTTCCCTGGCTAAAGTGTAACCAGAAGGGGTTAGACCACCCAGAATCNAATGGTCTGCCACACGAAGTAGGAGCAGATGAAGTGTTCCCTGGCTAAAGTGTAACCAGAAGGGGTTAGACCACCCAGAATCAGTCCTGTCACTCGAACTGGTGAAGTAAAACGTGGTGGATGGAGTGAGTTAGCTGATCTGGATGTCTAGCCACTTTGTTGCGTGTATTCCTAGTGGTTGTGGCTCTACCTTACAATGTTCCAAGTACCGGAGGAATTGGTTTAAGGTACGGTGGCGATAGACTGGGTTGTTTGATGATATACATGCACCCGATTAAGGGTAGCCTGTAGTCCTACACTAGTTTCGGCAAAGTGGGTTTCAAGACGTGGTCTCCTGCTTCTCCTTTGTGGGTTTGACGTCTACGAGGTCTGAAGGCACAAAATCATCCTAGAATAAGCATATGGAGTTAGATAAGAATATGTTTTTATTCCCTAGAGGAATAGACACGGTAGTCGGTACTATCATCTCTTAGCTATCAGTTGGACTGAAACCAGCAGAAGTAGACTACATTCAACGAGGTGAAGGAGACCCGGGAAAAACTAACAAGAGCAGAAAAGAGCTAAGTAGCTACGACTAACTGACTCTAACTAATCTACTGCTGAGCAGAAGGGACTCGGGGTGAGTGCAAGGGGGAGAAGACTTCTTCAAGGGTCGCTGAACGCTGGCCTAGAATGCGTCTGGAAGGTAGCGGTGGTCCTTCGTGAGGAAGGCAGTAGGCAGAGAACTCCAGCACATGAGGTGGTGGAGCGTGCTGCAGAGTATACAACCAACGTTTCGAGGGTGTGCGCCGGCATATATAGTCGGCCGCACGGGTCCTTCAGCTCCCTTTGGCTGGTCGGGTGTCTTCGGACGTGAGCTCCTCCCTTAGCAGCGCTGGCCGTATTATCTCGGGGGAGGCTGAAAGTGGAGGTTTTCCTTGTGTGCGGGTTGTGTCGCTGCTACCCGCTTAGGGNCGGCCGTATTATCTCGGGGGAGGCTGAAAGTGGAGGTTTTCCTTGTGTGCGGGTTGTGTCGCTGCTACCCGCTTAGGGGCAGCACTGGGCTTCGCTGCCGGCTTCTGTCACACGCAGGGGTGATTACAAGACATGTGACGTCTGACATAATGGCGTAGACGGCTTCAGCTGTTATGTCCTTCGGTGCCCCTTGCCTAGGGGTGTGCTGGTTGGCTCTAGAAGCAAGTCATCCTGGGTTCAAACCCCGCTTGGGGTAATGTGACGTCACATGAAGATGAGGCAGAGCCGTAAATAAATATTATGCCAGTACGCGTCACACGTCAAGCCTTTGTGCTGAAAATATACATCAACTTTTGAGTAATTACTAAAATATAAATCAATAAATCTGATATTGGTAACGTACTGTTACCATGAATTGGGATAAATTTGTAGCGAAGCCTAAAAAGACAGCTCTTTTCCTTTTTAGTAACACTGAGCTTGAGTGTGCTTTGAAGCCTAGTTAATGCCAGGGGTATTAAAATCACCTGTAATGATTATTTTACCTAGACAGTTTGTGAGATGTGGGTAGTGAAGATAAGAAGTATACTCTAAGCCTGTGAATGAAGGCGATAAACATACTGGCAAGTCTGCCACCTAGTATAGTATTCAAGAAGGCAGAGGTATAAATCTATGAGCAGCAGTTATACACAGGTTGTATGTGAACATACTGTTTAAAAGTCAAACTACGTAATGTCCAACCTCTCATACTTTTAAAGAAGCATCACTACTGGAGCATACCTCACTAGAGCTACAGTAATAAACTCCACCAACTTTGTGGGTGTTGCGTGGAGCACTGCACTGTGTCAAACGTTATATCCAGTTACACAAAACATGGTCAGACATCATCTTCAAAACAACAGTGTGTAAAAATGCAAGCTCACTGATGGGTGTTGAAGTCAATAGAGGCTTAAAAGTATAAAACCATCATGGTCTGAATCCTCCAATGAACACAAACCACCTTATGAAACAAAATTATCTAATTGGAACTACGTACTGCAAACATAAACAGCACAGCAACTACAGTATTGCAAAATAATCTACAACTCCAAGTAATGCTTTAAAGTGATTATAATAGCACTGAGACAACAGCAGGGATGGGTCATCTGGTCTGACAAATCTGGATGTCCATTACTTCAAACCACAGTTATGTTTATAACTACANAAGTGATTATAATAGCACTGAGATAACAGCAGGGATGGGTCATCTGGTCTGACAAATCTGGATGTCCATTACTTCAAACCACAGTTATGTTTATAACTACAGAATGCCCACACAAGCCCATCATGTTGACTGCCTGCTCCCTGTAGTTAAGAATTACTAAGTGATGGTGTGGGATGCAATATACTGATGTAGTCAATCCTCCATACAAAGATCATAGCTGGAGACAAGATTATATGGTGAATAGTGATGAAACCAAAATTACACCAAAAAGCATGTTGATAAACTGCATAACACCAAAATTAAAGTCACTTAAATTTTTAAAACAAAATTGAGCTAAAAATAAAACCATAATATTTTGTCCCAATGCATTGCATGAGGAATAGATGCAAATTCCTTTGAATGTTAGAATAGTTTTCATAACCAACATCGAAGTGACCAAATATTATGACCATGGAGTTCAGGGAAGACTAACCCTGCTATCAAGAAAAAATACATGCCAACAGCCAACCAGAATTTAGTGAGTGAGTGAGTGAGTGAAGAGATTTAGGCAGCTCTTAACAACGAGGTCTTAAGAGCCGATGAGAGCGAAGTGAGGTGAGCATGGAGCAGCGCCGGAATGAAAGGGCGGGGGAAATCAGAGATCCCCCGAGAAAACCCACCGATCAGCGGCATCGTCCAGCATTATTTCCACGTTAAAAAATCCCGGAGCGACCTCGCCGGGAATCGAATCTGGTTCGCCTTGGTGGGAGGCAAGTAGTCTAACCACAACAACATTGCGGCCCATCAACCAGAATTGTAGGGAAAAGATACCCCTTGGGCATTCAGCTACATTATGTAGGAACCAAACAAAAGACATAGGCAATGTTTCCCAACACAGCTCCTTGAACCGCTGCCATGGGACAGTCCACGTGTGCTATACCCTATAATGAGACTCACAATTCAGCCAGGAGAAGCCTTACCACGGCCCAGATCAGTCCAATTGTCCAAAGTGACACACCACAATCAAATCTCACATTAACACTTGTAAATGACTCATTCAATTTCATAAGTTTCTTTAAATAGGGTGTTTCCCTTCAAATTTGCAGGAAACTAAGTGAATAAAATTTACTACCAACATGTTTTCTATAACTAACAATAACTATGTAGATTCTATATAGTTCTGCCATAGTGAAGACACCCGATTTCATGTTTCAATATCTTGAGATGCCCGGCCATCTCATGTCTGGCACCAACGATTTTTCCTGCATTGAAAACTACGTTTTTTTAACCCGTCTACACCAAAAATATTTACAAGACGTCCAATCCTAACTTGGACGATCATTTTCATCACTGCTCAGCTGTGCTTGCTGGTCGGGGCGAATACATGGATCGCCCGTCGTAGCTGGTGTCCGACGACGGTTGACTTCGAGGTTCGACGGGGACCGATGCATGAACACCGACCACGAGTACAGCAGCATGAGAACATGCAGTATCATCCGTGCCTCACCATGTTTCACCTCCTAAATCACATATCTTTAAAAAACTTGTGCAGGAAATGAAGGAACAAGATATTTTAGAGGAATCTTCTAGTAATTATTCTAGTCCCGCGTTCTTGTTGCCAAAGAAAACTCCGGGTCAGAATAACCGTTATATGTGATTAGTGATTACAGCTGTGTTAATAAAAAAATATTTGCGAANCAGAATAACCGTTATATGTGATTAGTGATTACAGCTGTGTTAATAAAAAAATATTTGCGAATCAACAGCTGTTACCTACCATAGTCAGTTTTTCAACATGTATTAAAGGCAAAATATTTTCTGTTTTCGATCTAAACTCAGCTTTTTTGAAGTGTGAGCTACACCCTGAGTCTTGCAAAATATTGGCTTCTTTGACACCATGAGGACAACTTCAATGGGAAATATTGCCAATGGGAGTAAATGTGGGTGTTTAAAGTATGTCCCTTATTTTGATCGAGGTTTTGGGGAAGTACCAGTATGAGTTCTTATTTAGTTACATTGACGATGTGTGTGTATATAACAACAGTTTTGAAGAACACTTGTAACATTTGAAAACAGTTTTCAAGGCTTTGCGTGAGAGTGGTTTAACCATCAACCCAGAAAAAATTACATGGGGACAGAGTCATGTTCAGTATTTGGGGTTCATCACTTCACAGANGGTTTAACCATCAACCCAGAAAAAATTACATGGGGACAGAGTCATGTTCAGTATTTGGGGTTCATCACTTCACAGAGAAAATTGCTAATGAATCAAGAAAAAAAGACCAGTGGTTAATTTACCGCCTCCTAAAAATATTAGAGGAGTAAGTCTTTTTTGGGCATGGTTGGGTTTTATTCCAAGTTCATAGAGAATTTTGCCCAAATAACTGAGCCCCTAAATGAACTTTAGAGAAAAGGAGTAGATTCATGTTGGCAAAGTGAACAGGATAGTGCTTTCAAGACATTGAAAGAAAATATTTTGTCACGTCCCGTGTTGCAATTACCCGATTTTTATAAAAATTTCACCCTTCAGGTTGACACCAGATCAAAGGCTTTGGAAGCAGTGTTATGCCAGGAATTGGAGGGTAAATTGGTGCCCGTCACATATGCGAGTAGATTGTTACCACCATCTGAACAACGATATACCGTTTATGAAAAGCAAGTGTTAGCCGCCATGTGGAATGGAAAAATTTTCTGAATATCTGGAGCACTGCGAGTTTACCTTGCACACAGATAATTAGGCTCTCAGTTGGGTATTAAATACTGCTAAACCTGCAAGTCGCATAGCATGATGATTGGTGCGTCTTACTAAGTATCGTTACAATGTAAAGCATATAAAGGGCATTGATAACGGAGTTGCAGATTGTTTATCACGCATGTATGACGATGACGAGTTATTAGTAAATAATGAACCAAAGAAATCAGAGATGGTGACAATCTCAGAAAGTAAGGTCAACAGGGATGAGGGAGAGGCAGCTATAATGCAGGGAATTCCGAAGGCTTATCTGACACTTCAAGAGCATCAAGGGTCATACCCTGAACGTCAGAAATTGAAAAATGATATTTTAACAGGAAATCGCGGGTCATATGAGATCAGAAAGGGCTGGATAGGGTATGTTGACCCAAAATCAGGAAAATTTAACATTTTTGTCACTGCTGTTTTGCAACCTGTTTTATTTTAATATTAAAATAATTTGCGGTCATTTTGGACAGAACGAAATCATTTCCCGGATCATTTCTTGGATGATAATTTTCATCACTGTTCAGCTGTGCTGGCTGGGACGAATACATGGATCGCCTGAAGTAGCTGGTGTCCGGCGAAGGTTGACTTCGAGGTTCAATGGGGACAGACACATGAACACCGACCACGAGTACAGAAGCATGACCACGCCGTCCGTTTGTTAAAAAAAAATTGACCTTAGCTCCAGTTACGTTGGCTGTTACTTGCCTTGTGGTTTCACTGCTTCTTTATTGGCTGCGTTGGTGGGCCAATTCCGGAAATGTTGGGCCATAAGTGCTTTCATTAATGTGTATTTCTGGAGCAATCTATACTCCTAGAGATTGCCTTCAACGTGTGTGGAAGGGGTTTATAAACCTGGCTGGGACCGAGGACAGGAGGAATCGGCTCCAGTCAGTGGTCATGGACACAATAAAAGATAAGTATGCCTGCCAAAGACCCCACAGGTCTTTTAAAAAAAATAATAGGCTTTCAAAGTTTAAAGTTTAAAAAACTGGTTTCATTTTGTGTTAGTAAATACTTTGAAATATTTTAATTTCACATTGGAGTGAAATTTTATGAGGTTTGAGAATCATATTAAAGAGAGATTTTTCCACTCACTGTTGTAGCGAAATAGTTTGGACTTCTACATGAAAGCTCATATTTTGGAGTGGAAACTTTATGGGGGTTTAGATAGTTACTGTTATGATTGAATGCTCCATATGAAAAATAATGTTATACAAAAATTTGTATTTATACTCGAGGTAGAGTGGAGATTTTGCCATGTAATATTATTTAATAAAATTTTCTAATGTGTTTTGCAATCATTAAAATACATTAATATATACATAACTTTACAAGGAAAACGGTTTTTCTTTCTTTTCCATTGGGTGCACATATGTTCCTTGGCAGGGTTAATATTCATTTTATNTCGGGGCGAATACATGGATCGCCCGTCGTAGCTGGTGTCCGACGACGGTTGACTTCGAGGTTCGACGGGGACCGACACATGAACACCGACCACGAGTACAGCAGCATGAGAACATGCATTATAATCCGTGCCTTACCATGTTTCACCTCCTAAATCACATATCTTTAAAAAACTTGTGCAGGAAATGAACGAACAAGATATTTTAGAGGAATCTTCTAGTAATTATTCTAGTCCCGCGTTCTTGTTGCCAAAGAAAACTCCGGGTCAGAATAACCGTTATATGTGATTAGTGATTACAGCTGTGTTAATAAAAAAATATTTGCGAATCAACAGCTGTTACCTACCATAGTCAGTTTTTCAACATGTATTAAAGGCAAAATATTTTCTGTTTTCGATCTAAACTCAGCTTTTTTGAAGTGTGAGCTACACCCTGAGTCTTGCAAAATATTGGCTTCTTTGACACCATGAGGACAACTTCAATGGGAAATATTGCCAATGGGAGTAAATGTGGGTGTTTAAAGTATGTCCCTTATTTTGATCGAGGTTTTGGGGAAGTACCAGTATGAGTTCTTATTTAGTTACATTGACGATGTGTGTGTATATAACAACAGTTTTGAAGAACACTTGTAACATTTGAAAACAGTTTTCAAGGCTTTGCGTGAGAGTGGTTTAACCATCAACCCAGAAAAAATTACATGGGGACAGAGTCATGTTCAGTATTTGGGGTTCATCACTTCACAGGGAATATTGCTAATGAATCAAGAAAAAAAGACCAGTAGTTAATTTCCCGCATCCTAAAAATATTAGAGGAGTAAGTCTTTTTTGGGCATGGTTGGGTTTTATTCCAAAGTTCATAGAGGATTTTGCCCAAATAACTGAGCCCCTAAATGAACTTAAGAGAAAAGGAGTAGATTGATGTTGGCAAAGTGAACAGGATAGTGCTTTCAAGACATTGAAAGAAAATATTTTGTCACGTCCCGTGTTGCAATTACCCGATTTTTATAAAAATTTCACCCTTCAGGTTGACACCAGATCAAAGGCTTTGGAAGCAGTGTTATGCCAGGAATTGGAGGGTAAATTGGCGCCCGTCACATATGCGAGTAGATTGTTACCACCATCTGAACAATGATATACAGTTTATGAAAAGCAAGTGTTAGCTGCCATGTGGAATGGAAAAATTTTCTGAATATCTGGAGCACTGCGAGTTTACCTTGCACACAGATAATTACGCTCTCAGTTGGGTATTAAATACTGCTAAACCTGCAAGTCGCATAGCATGATGATTGGTGCGTCTTACTAAGTATCGTTACAATGTAAAGCATATAAAGGGCATTGATAACGGAGTTGCAGATTGTTTATCACGCATGTATGACGATGACGAGTTATTTTAGTAAATAATGAACCAAAGAAATCAGAGGTGGTGACAGTCTCAGAAAGTAAGGTCAACAGGTATGAGGGAGAGGCAGCTATAATGCAGGAAATTCCGAAGGCTTATCTGACCCTTCAAGAGCATCAAGGGTCATACCCTGAATGTCAGAAATTGAAATATGATATTTTAACAGGAAATCGCAGGTCATATCTGATCAGAAAGGGCTGGATAGGGTCTGTTGACCCAAAATCTGGAAAATTTGACATTTTTGTCACTACTGTTTTCCACCCTGTTTTATTTTAATATTAAAATAATTTGCGGTCATTTAGGACAGAACGAAATCATTTCCCGGATAAGATTGATGTTTTTTTCACTTTTTTGAATTTAATGTTTTTATGGAGAACAAAGTTAATGCGTACTTCTCCTCATTATCCTAAGGCGAATTTGGTGGAGCGCTATAATAGAAATTTGAAAGCTGCAATACGTGCGTTTCAAAGTATAACACATTGTGAGTTGGACGATATGCTATATCAACTGGCATTGGCTATCAATACTGTGGAAAATGATGACACTAAGCATGTTCCATCTGAATTGTTTTTGGGAAGAACAGTGTTTCACATGTTAATTCATGCTTGGGGGTTATACAAGTTTTGTTGGGCATCTGTTGATTTGCAACTTCTGGTTGACATATGGGATGAGGCTGACGTGCCACGAGCGACGTCATTCTCTCATCTAGCCTTGCCACAGCCGCAGCCCCCTCCTAAGAAGAGCCATTACGCCGTACACATCACAGGGTGCCTTCGAAGCCAGGGTGGTTTGCCCGGCCGTTGCTGCCTGCTGCACTGAAACCCGCTTTGCATCACATTGCCGCCTACCCCTCCAGCACCTGGCGCGTGAGGGGAAGTCACCGCCGCTCTCAGTTACTCTCTTCTCTCCTTCGCGTCTCTCTCTCTCCACACCTCGCAATCCCCGCGCTGTTCCTGCGAACCGAGTATAAATAGGACCCGCAGCACTCAGTTCGAGGCTGTCTTGCGCCAGTCCACTTGTCCGGTCTCACTCTATCCGAGAGCCACCAGACTTCAAGTCCCACCTTCGCAGAACATCTTGCTGCCCCAAAAACTACAGACTTTTTCAAGTCACATCAGTCTTACGCTGTTCAGTCAAGAGCTCTGCTCTGCACGACACTGTCACGCTGCCCGTCAGCATACCAAAGCCCCTGTGCTTCCAGCTACTAAGTACCTTACTCTCAGCTATCACGAGTGAGAGTACCACAGTCTTGGGGTTGCCCTAGCCCCCCTCGCTTACCGCATCTTCCGAGACATAGGTAACTATACCAGTTGGCAACTTATAACCGGCCCTTCAGGCCTCAGTCAGTGTACAGGCTGGTTGATGGGTGTTTTAATTGAGGAATCAATAAAACAGGCATAAATCGGACTTGGTCGAGTTGTCTCTCCAGCACTCTGTAATTCCTACACGTTGTCCTTTCTCTTTCCGGTTCATCACTTGCCCTAATAAGACTCTTCTAGGGTTAGTCACAAGCCGACGCCTCGCTCCTTTTCTCTCCAATTCATAGCTGTCTCGAAGTGCCGCTTAGGAAGTGTGCCTTCCTGAGCCTCATTAGAGCAGTTGTCTCTTGGACTACCGACCTTCTAGTAAGTGCCTGGGTCAGACAGCGATGTTCGGCGTGCCAGGTTTCTTGCTTGGAAACGATAGCACAACTCCCAACAGAAGTCCTGCTCTTCATGACACCTAGATCAGACCACGACGTTCCACGTGCCAGGGAGCTATGGTAGTGGACGCCCTTGCCGTCTACTGTAACATCCAGCTTGGAACTTGGGTCAGATTGCCACGTTCCGCGTGCCAAGACTCTGAGTTGAAGACCAGCAGTACAAGCCTCCCACCTCACCTGACCACCACATCCCTCATTCCATCAGGCTGGGTCTACCCCTTACTGGCCATCCACTATCTATCAGCCTAATAGGTTACCCCCACCACCTTATGCCTCATTATAGGGATTGGCGGGGCAAAGCTGTCAAGCTAGGGTTAGCTCAGGCTGGGGTACAAGGGGAAAGCGGCCCAGTTGACGACCAGGTATACTCTGTAAGAAAGAGGAGGCAGCACGTCAAAGAGGGTCAACCACCAGCTCAGCAAGCCCCACTTCTTAACCTCCTCTGGCAAGTACCACGTGCAGTATCTCCACTGATACCTACGCCGCCGAGAAGACACCTCCCTTCATTCAGCCAGCTAACGTAACTAGAGTAGTCGGGGCCCTTAACGTCACATCAACTTACATTTCAACCAGGGCACCCACTCGCCCATCGCTCGCCTGCATGCCACCCAAAGCTCAAAGCACAATTATTAACGTGGCCAAAGCCAACAACTCAGACACCAGCAAAANGGCTTCACCGCCGTCGGAGGGGGGGGGGGAGTAGCTCGCCCTTACCCACCAACAGCTAATCCCACAAAGGGTAAGTGACTAGGTGACAAGGCAGCTAAAAATTTACAGTCTTATCACCAAAAATTAGCTAGTAAACATGACGAGAGGGTAGCTAAAGTAGCATTTAAGATTGGTGATAAGGTTACTGTGGAAGCCCATTTTCATAGTGTAAAGGCATCAAGTTTTAGTGCCACGTAGAAATATGTTGGGCCTTTTGTTATTCTGAAATTTTTTGTCTCCTGCAACGGTAATATTGGAGGATGAACAGAACACCAACAAGTTTTGTAAAGCTCATGTGTCACAATTAAAGTTGTTTACCAGTGTAAATGTTATATGCTCCTAAACGTTGTTGGTTTTAATGTATTTCCTCAGATCATGCTCATTTCATTTTCATTTATCATGTTTCATTCAGGTTGTAAGAATATCTTGTGTTAATTATATTTGAATTGAAAGTGTTGAAATGCATACCTGCCAACTTTAGGAAATCATAACTAGGAAGATTTTGTAAACAAAATAAAATCACTACATTTTTGAATAAAAATTACACTAAACAATGCAGGCTTACCATACATACTACCGCTTAACATGAAAAAGGCCCATTACGCTTTACTACACTAATACCATAACTAAAAAACATAATATGTTAATATTTTATTACCTTTCCACTTTCAGTGGAATGTGAGACAAAGCATCAGAGCACAGCAATTTTAAAGATGTAACTAGCGCCCGTAACTTTCTCCAAGACATCTGCATTGCGTTGTTAGCTTAATTGGTTAAATATGGACTAAAATAATGAACTAAAACTATATTGCTACTTAAGTTAGAGTACTATGGATTCATACTACTATTATTTATTTTTGCTATGTTGTTGTATTCTACTGTTCATGTTGAAATGGAACACTGTGGTTTTAAAGAAGCAGTTGTGGCTTTATTGACTTTCTTTAGAAATTCTGCACTAAAAGCCTGATTTCCTACATTTCAAAACCGAAATTGATTCTATAGTGTCATTAGACACAGAGGATCTGAACTGGGTCCTGTTTTTTTTCACCAAACTGAAAACCCGCTCGCATTCTGCATTGCTGTGTGGAATGGACAGGATGGACAACATTATTCTATTGTATTTTAAAATGCCATCAACACAACAAATCCTAGATAACTTGGCCCACTTATCATCACTATCTCCTGTAGCACTAAGGGCTGAAATGTTGTCTATCTGAAGAGTTGAGAATTGTTTTTCAGTTTCGTCCATAGCTGCATCCCTAGTTTCACCTTCTTGTACAGGCAAAATCAAGGGAAACAAATCCACAAAGTAGCGAACAGAAGAAAAGTTGGCATTGTCGAGATTATTCACTCTTGCCACAGCTGCATTTTTCAAGACTTAATTTTTTATGGGGAATTTGTGAACAATGTAGTCACATGCAGTAACAAAATAAGTCCTGACAGATGCAAAGGAAACTACTTTTTCCTTTTCTTCAAGTGTTTTCACAATAATTGATGCTTTACTTCCTATTACTAATTCGGTGTCGTCTTTCTGATTCTGAATACAGTGATTGTTCACTTCAAATAATGAGCTACTTTTCACAGCTTTTGCTTTCTCAAAATTTGATAGCAATGCTTTTAGAAAATCAAGCAACATTTCTCTCAAAATATGAATGTGTGGAGATGCTGACTGAAGAATTACATTCGGTTTTTCAAATGTTGGGAGGACACTTAGGAGAAATGCACAAAATACTTTATTTAGGTCAGAAGAAAGGAACATAAATAGTTTTTCTTCCCGATTTACAAAAGGACTTCTATTCTTCAGAATAGGAGCATCACTGTTTGCTGATGTCAAAGCAATTCTCTTTCTGCTGGTATCAGTAGCAGAACCCCAATTCTTCCTTTTCTCATTTATGTTTTTCTGACATATCTCATCAGAGGTTGAACAGGATGATGATTGTAGTTTGGGAATTTTGTAAGAGGTGAGACTCGAAGATGAAGGTTTCTCATTTACAATCTCTCCCTTGAAGAAACTAAGCAATGGTTCCCACTGTTCAAAAACCCTCAAAAAACTTCTTACAAGAGAAAACCATCTTGAACAGACATGGTTGAGTATTTTCTTCGCTTCTGTATCGTGGAGCTCTTGAAATTTTTGTAATCTTTCTTTTCTCTTTAAACTTTTTTCCAAGTAATAAAAAATGTCCACAAGAANAAATTTATCAGGTGACAAATGCAACCAATCACAATAAGCCCAGGGTGTTTCTCTTTCAACACTGCTGCAACACCATTTTTATAGCCAACCATTACAGCTGCATTATCTGCACAAAAAGCCACGCAGTGTTCAACAGGAATGTTATTGCATTCAAGCTGTGCAAGCACTAAATTACCTATATTCCATCCAGTAGAATCTCCTTCCAAGGCAGGGGTAGAAAGAACAGAGTTCACAATTTTCTCCTGTGTATCATCGTAAAACGTCACTACAGTGGGATACAACTTTGAATTGGTGTCATTGCTTCCATCAGCTGAAACAGAAAACTGTGCATTCTGCAAACATTGTACTACACTAGATTTTGCATCAGAAGCCATTTCCTTTACAATTGCTGAGGTTTACTTCTTTGCAATTACCGAGTTCAGGAAAATTTTTTTTAGTAGCAAACCTGCATGATTTGCGGCAGTTTGGGGAATGTTGTGCTCTGCCAAAAAAGAAGTAAACAAGAATTCTGTTCGTGTACCATTTGCAAAGAACTTAGAAATCATCTGATTTTCTTCCTGGCACTTTATGTTGGCAACATGCTTTGCACTTTTAAAGTGTACACTTATATCTGTTTTCCCACCATGTGCAATGTTTATGTCGCATCAGCATATACTACAAAAGCCAAACCTATCGCCCTTGTCTGATTTTATAATACATGGAAACTCTACACTGTATAATTCCCGGAACGTCTGGTAGTAATACTGCTTTTTTCTACTCATCTTTAGTTTTAAACTTTGCAGGGTTGACAAAAATTAACCTATCAAGACCTCACAAAAACATTGCCACCAAGAGACACAATACACAACACATTGTAATCACAGTCCATACGTAGTTAAATACAGCTTTAATCGCACACAGTATTAAAATCCTTTAACACATGTTTCAACTACACTTCAAATTTAAACAGTTCATGGTAAAATCAATGTCCACACGTATTCGTATTCGCAAACAAATCCGGTAGCTATCAAAAACTCCACAAACGAAAAAATGCAACTCCAAAAACAATAGATATGTGAAAATTGATTGTCGCCCACTCGTAATGTGATCTCTTGGATGCAGGCAAAATCAGTATCGATCTATATCGTCACAACACTACAATTTCCATGTTTTAACGTAAAAAAAAAACACACTTTCCTTCTTCTTCTTTTATTTTCTGAATCAACTAACTAAAAATCGGAAGAATGTAGTATATATTTTCCGGAAAACAATATATGGCAGCTTTTTCCGGTAGACTTCCGGAAAAATCAAAAAGGTTGGCAGGTATGTAAATGTATATAAAATATTTTTTTGAGTCTTTGTAAGAGGGAAAATGAAAACAGGCTAAGAAAAAAGGGAAACTAGGAGTAGGGGTAGGGTTAGAGAGTTAAGGCGATGGGAGACAGATTTTTTTTAAATTGCTGCTGAGGAGGTGCAGCTGAAGAATGAACTTTACCCATTTGTGTAGCCAGCATTGTGGATGCTGACATTATTGGAGGGAGATGATTTTATTTTGTCTCTGGTTTGTTTGGCAGAGTAAACCATTGCATGGAGTTCCACAGAAGAAGAACATTGTGTGAGTCCAGTGATGCTGGTGCCATGGATGCCGTCCTCCCTGTTGGGATCTTTGGAGCTTTCGCCAGGACTGGCCACCCTGATGGATCTTTGATGGACCAAGGATAGTGCCTTTTTCTTTACCTGAATGCTCCAGCTTCAAGGGCGGAGGATGAGACGCCCGGCCGTCTCATGTCTGGCATCAACGATTTTTCCTGCATCAAAAACTACGTTTTTTCTACCTGCCTACACCAGAAATATTTACAAGACGTCCATTCCAACCTCGGATGATAATTTTCATCGCTGTTCAGCTGTGCTTGCTGGCTGGGACGAATACATGGATCGCCTGACGTAGCTGGTGTCCGGCAACGGTTGACTTCGAGGTCCAATGGGGACAGACACATGAACACCGACCACGAGTACAGCAGCATGACCACGCCGTCCGTTTGTCAAATAAAAATTGACCTTAGCTCCAGTTATGTCGGCTGTACTTGCCTTGTGGTTTCACTGCTTCTTTATTGGCTCCGTTGGTGGGCCAATTCTAGATGCGATGTTGCCGGAAATGTTGGACCATAAGTGTTTTCATTAATGTGTATTTCTGGAGCAATCTATACTCCTAGAGATTGCCTTCAACGTGTGTGGAAGGGGTTTATAAACCTGGCTGGGACCGAGGACAGGAGGAATCGGCTCCCGTCAGTGGTCATGGACACAAAAGATAAGTATGACAAAGATCCCACAGGTCTTTTAAAAAAATAATAGGCTTTCAAAGTTTAAAGTTTAAAAAACTGGTTTAATTTTTTTTTAGTAAATACTTTGAAAATATTTTGATTTCACATTAGAGTGAAATTTTATGTAAGGTTTGAAAATAACATTAAAGAGAGATTTTTCCACTCACTGTTGTAGCGAAATAGTTTGGACTTCTACATGAAAGCTCATATTTTGGAGTGGAAACTTTATGGGGGTTTAGATAGTTACTGTTATGATTGAATGCTCCATATGAAAAATAATGTTATACAAAAATTTGTATTTATACTCGAGGTAGAGTGGAGATTTTGCTATTGTAACATTATTTAATAAAATTTTCTAATGTGTTTTGCAATCATTAAAATACATTAATATATATAACATTACAAGGAAAACGGTTTTTCTTTCTTTTCCATTGGGTGCACATATGTTCCTTGGCAGGGTTAATATTCATTTTATNTTACAAGGAAAACGGTTTTTCTTTCTTTTCCATTGGGTGCACATATGTTCCTTGGCAGGGTTAATATTCATTTTATGCCCGACGTAAGATCTTACCTTGCCAATAAATCTGTTTGAATAGTAGTTCTGTTAGTAAAGACAACAGGAGAATAAATCTTGTGAAGGTTGTTGGAAATGTGAATTGCTCGCAGTCTGAGGTGCTAGCGTCGACATTACATGTGATTATTGAGAGACTTAGCCCTGTTCGTCAAGGAGACAAAAGAGTGGGTTTTCTCGGGGTCACATTCAGTAAGACAGAGCTCTTGTGATCAATAAAAGCACCTCATATTGTAAAAAAAATTTTTTTAAAAGGCACATACATAAATAAAGATAAAAAATTATTACATATTTTCACAGCCATAGAGTGCTTACCTCATACATGCAGTGAACAAGTCCATACGGGGTTGCGCCATAATGTGCTTTGTCAAGCACTCCGCACAGCAATTCACCCTGTCTGATTATCACCTCAGCTTCAGTCATGGTGTNCCATAATGTGCTTTGTCAAGCACTCCGCACAGCAATTCACCCTGTCTGATTATCACCTCAGCTTCAGTCATGGTGTTTGCAATGGAAAATGAAGTACCTCCTGCCTTCCACTTTCGAGGTTCTGAAACTTCCCAGGCCTGGGGGAAACAAATTATTCCTGTTGAAAATGCTTATACTCCTAACACCACCACCACCAGGCGGGGTGACTTAAAATCCATCCAAATAAAACACATTTGTGTAGTTTTAAAATTAAGATTAGTGTGTTTGGAAAAATATGATCATCTATTGCATAAAACAATGTTCTAGTTTTAATGAATCACCAATATTTTTNATTAGTGTGTTTGGAAAAATATGATCATCTATTGCATAAAACAATGTTCTAGTTTTAATGAATCACCAATATTTTTTTATTTATTTCATGCACTTAACATGGACCTCACAGATCAAATAAAAATTATGTACATAATATTTAGCCAGGGACCCTTGGTCCTACTACCCCTGGAGTCCCCAGAAAATCCTCATACAAGTGTGACAGACATTTCTGTTTGTACATGTTTTCTCCGGACACTCCTGTTTTTCCCCAACCTTCAGTCTACCGTTGCTTCTCCTCACCTCTGGCAGGTCTGAACCACAAGTGCATCCCTCGAGTAGAGTGGTCCGCTTCAATCAGCACCAGATTCTCCTTTACAATGTTGTTGCCTTTGAATCAAAGCCATAACAATGTACAACTTTGCATTCATGTGATGTGTAATAGTAATGAGCAGATACCAATACTGGATTATTAAAACCGGCCAATATTAAGAATACTGGAATAATCTAAACAAAATGTTTTAAGAAGGTACTGAAATTCANGGATTATTAAAACCGGCCAATATTAAGAATACTGGAATAATCTAAACAAAATGTTTTAAGAAGGTACTGAAATTCAATATTTTCTAATTTCAATTTTTTTATTCCCATTTGTGATGGGTGAATCGCATTAATAAATGTGTGTCTTCTTATTTAGGTTTGATTAAGAAGACAACAATTTTGATTCTTCATGTCACTTTGGCTTGCAAATTTTTAAAAATATAGACAGCAATGTAACTTATACCCTTGTAATGTTCCGGGCCGCGCACTCGAGCCCCTTAGTTACCTGGCCGATGTTTATTATATTACCGCCTCACCGTTGGGCGCCATATTGTAATGTTCCGTCTTATTTACTACCGTCTTTATTATAATACAGCCGCACAGTTGGGCGCCATATTGTAATGTTGCAGACGTATTACCCTGCCGAATGTTTACATTGCCACGGCTTGTTCATAGGTAGAATACGAGACTCAGTACCAGGTGACGCCGATTAATTAAAAAGAAGAAGTTCCAGATTAGTTTGCTTTATACTTTATTTATCATTGAAGTTTCACAGTGCACAGACGACTTTCCAGAGTACGAACTTTCATCATTAGTTATACCAGTGCAGAAAACAGCGCCACAGTAGTTTACGGTTTATTAATGTCTCAAACTTACATCGCACGACTAAGTTACGAAGGCAGGAGGGATGTTCGTTCCCTCCTGGCACCCTAACGACCCACGCCCTTTCGGGCTGGTGCGTTTTCACGCCCGACGCGTCTCCTTCAACGGTTGGTGACTTTCTCCCCAGGCGATAGGCACCACCAGTATATATTAGGCAGGCCTATCTCCCCCTTCTCCTAAGATAAGCGCATGGCCTCAGGCATCTGCCCAAAACTACGCTGTGTCCCGCGCACACAACATGTTATTGTACCCGCAACGGCCGCATAACCAAAACAACAACTTTCGAAACTAGACGGTAAACGGACTCCTGTTACAACGTAAACAGCAGATGTCCACACGTCTGCTCGAGGCTTTAACTTGAAACCTGACAAAATATTACAAAGCTTTCCAAAGCTAAATACACACGAAAGAATTTTACACCCGTGTCCCAAAAATTTAAGCATACTGCGTCATTACACCCTGCAAACTATACACTCATTACAAACTAAACAAATCAAATTGTTTTGACAATTTTATTTGCAGAACAGAGTAGTGAAAAAGAAGTGATGCATGATGGCCTAGGGAGAGGGACATCACATCAAGAGTGGCGCAGTTTTTCATTTTGCGCCAGGACAGTTGTGCAGGCAGAGGACAGACTCTACTGCGAAGGCATCTGTAGAATGACTCGTCGACCTCGCGCTGGTCCCCTATGTAAGGTAAAGCGCGTCAGGCGCTTACTTGGTACAAAGTCTGTGAGGGCCAGGTATTGCCTCTGGCCGTTGAACGCACGGTTGCGGGCTAGCTTACCCCTGGTGTTGCTCCCTTGCGGCAGACGCTGGTCCTGGCTGCTAGACTTCAACTCTGGTTGGAGCGAACAGCTGAGCAGGCACATAGTCGGCTGGTATTGATGCCTCGCTGGTCTCATCCGAGTCGAACGGGACCACTCCCAAGAGGAGAGTGTACCCCTGGCGGAGTAGTTCGAGGACTGGGTGAGCAGCTCTGGGAACCCTAACTGGGAGGCCGAATAGGTTGGCACGGAGAGTAGCGGAGTAAGGCTCCACTAATTGCCAGGCGACTTGTGCTCTCTCCCGTGGGGATTTACAGCTGAGGGCTGGTGTATGTTGATTACTCAGAGGGTGGCGAGATGCAAGGATAGCAGCTGTCCTCCGGGCATTCCTCCTGCTCCCTCGTCGGTGAGAGCGAACGTCATGAACACGAAAGGTGCTACTGTTTACCATATAGAGTGCGGCAGGCAACAAACCCCTAGCTAAAGTGTACTCCAGAAGTACTGGGGTCAAGCCTCCTCCGGCCTGGCACCCCCTCCGGCGAGTTTATGTACTCTGGAGGGAATGGGTTAGCCGACTTAGTTGGCCCAGATGCTTCGTCGTGTGTCATTCTAGTGGTTGGGGCTCTACCGTACTTGCACACCGTACTTCACGTACCAGGTCCACAGTATGGGTGGTCGTCGAACTTGTTCTTGTGTGCGACGTACGTGCAGTCCTGGTTAGGGGCCGCAGTCCTACTCTACGTCGGAACCTGTTGCCAATTCGCGGTCCTCTGCNGACGTACGTGCAGTCCTGGTTAGGGGCCGCAGTCCTACTCTACGTCGGAACCTGTTGCCAATTCGCGGTCCTCTGCCGCTTCCTTCGAGGGTGACACTTACCAGGTTGGGTAAAAGGCACACGTTCAATACAGATCAAGTAAAGACAAAAGTTAGCTAGAATACGTGTTTTATTCCCTTGAGAATAGAAACACTGTGACCCATACTACTTCCTACCTCTACACCCACTAAGTGTTCAACGGACTTTGTACAAGAGCAAGACAGGTGAAGGTGCCTGTCGGCTTAAGGAGCCTGGCTTGAAGAGCAGACAAGAGCGGACAATTAAGTAGTTGTGAAAACAACTGGACCCTAATTGTGGCTGGTAGTCCTGAAGGGACCCCCGAGGCACCACATGTGGTGTGCGTGTCAGGTGTGGTGATGCTTGACGGCAAGTGTCGGGGGTAGCGACAACTCTTCGGCTGCTGCGTTAGGGAAGGCGTCATTGGCTGAAGAACTGGTAGAAGACTGGAAGGTCTGGGAGAGTCCTGATGAGGACTGTGAATGTGCAGTAGAGAGCCTTAGCATGACTTGTGCTGAGGCGAGCTACATGGACAACTGGCGTTGGCTCCTCTGGGAGGAGCAGGGATGGTAGAGTGTCCTAGTACTGGATGGTGCTAGGGCAAGCTGCCTCGCCTGACTGGCGTTTCTGCCGGATGCACAGCGTTATATTCATCTTGGCTGGAGGTGTCCTGCATGCTTCGTTCGCTTTCGGTAATCTTCGGCTGCCTACCCTTCAGGTTTGTGCTGGGCGCCGCCGCTGCTGCCATCTCTTGGCGGGATGGCGGCGGGGTGTTTTGAGTGTGATTGCAGGCTGCATTCACTGCTCGCTTAGGGACAAACTCTTGCTTGCCCGCGGCTGCTTCTAAGCGGGTTTACAAGTTGCGGGGGGCCACAATATGACTTATTATTACGTGTGCTGGCCTTGGTGGCAGCCAGTCGAGGTTCGATTCCCTCGGGGGCATGGGCACGGGGCACGCACGTGGTGATGCAGAGTCGAAAAATAATCATGAGTAGGAAGCGTCACGCATTATAATATCAACTGAAAGAATCAAAAATTTATGCACAAGAGTGTAGGTTAAGGTATAATAATTAATCATCAAAATGTAAGTTACAAATTATTATATGAAAATAATTATTCCAATTCCAAATATGTATATGTTTTCTTTATATTTGTACTCACTACTTTGAAAAATCTGTTATAGTTTAGCCTCTAAAGTCTTTCAAAATCAATAAAATGAACAGAGCTGCTACTATCTGCTTGCTGTCATTATCTGGTTTGTTTTATTTTCCAGAACAATACGATGGTACAATGTGTTCTTTACATCTTAACGTAATGATTAGGTTGAGTTGTATTTCATTAATCCATGTGTGTGGACAAGATCTAAATGTTGTTTAAGATTGAAAATTGGAAAAGTGATGTATGGAATTTNTTCATTAATCCATGTGTGTGGACAAGATCTAAATGTTGTTTAAGATTGAAAATTGGAAAAGTGATGTATGGAATTTATTTACAGTTAGCACCAGCAATGAAGATAAGACGAAGTGCAATGTTTGCAAATACCTCATGTCTAATGGCAAGTATGACTGTCTAATTTGAAGCACACACAGGTCACTTCCTTTAAAAAATACTTAATTAAAACTAGAGATACATGCTCTCCAGACATATCTATTTNAAGCACACACAGGTCACTTCCTTTAAAAAATACTTAATTAAAACTAGAGATACATGCTCTCCAGACATATCTATTTACATTTTCTGCACAAATGAGTAAGGAAATAAAAAAACTGGTTGTAAAACTGATTTGCATCGAGTTGGTCCCTTTCAGCTTTGTGAAGTCCATTGAATCAGTTCTGGACATAGCTATATAGGTGAAGAAGCATCTGTTTATATCAGTAAAATTTTGTATTGACTCAGCTTTAATTCTCAGCTAAACTACATTAAGAAGTTGACGCGCCACACGTGCTGCTGGTTACATTCACAAGCCTGAGCCTCTGATGCTCTCCCATAGCACACCGTATCATAGAGCGCCATCGCTCATTTTGCCTCTGTACCACTCCAAGGGAACTCCTTGCTGCCTGAGAGGCCGCACTCCATTACAAGTGAGTGGACCAAACCCCTCGCTTGCCTTACGCTGGCCGTGCATCAGGGAAGGTTTCCCCCTCCATGCAGCCTGCTCCAGCCACCTCTCACTTGCCACAGCTATCTAGAGTATTCATTTCCTTGCACACCCTCGAAACGGGGCAGTTAGCAGTTGCCAACTTCAGCGCTGGTAGCTGAGTGCTGGACATCAGACTCCAGCCGTAACTCGCTATCTCGCCACTCTACCAGCAAAAGTTTGCCTTCAGCAGTATTTGCTTAGCTCAGTCTGTTCCACTTTTATTAGCATATTTACTTGTGTTTCTTGTCGCAGAGCCTTCCAGAACATCATGTGCATTGGCCAGAGTGCCTTGTCTGCGCCGGACGTAGTGTATGCTGGAGACGCTCTCACCCCGAGACGCCGTTTGAAACCAGTTACCACTCGGCTGTATACAACTTGACCAACTTGGTCCCTCGTCCGTCAGATAATAGCGGGCATAGGTCCGAGATATATGTTTTGTAAAATCCTAACAAAGGAATAAAACACATATTTACCAGTCACACCTATTTATGGTCCAGCCATTTCCTTTTGCTTTATACCTTCCTTACCCGCTTTGCCTTCTGTGTGTATATTCACCTAAATGCTTCCAGGTGCATGCATGACCATCACGTTAGAGAAACGAACCACATCCCCAATGAATGGCGCTCCCACCTCCTATCAATGTTTGGTGTCTAGTGCTGGCTGGTAACGTTGCCCTCTAGCGCCACTGTGACAAGGGGGGGAGAGAACCTTTCTCTGAGGCTCCTTAGGCTTGAGGAGAAAAAACACATGAGGTCACTACGACTCTCAGGCTACAAGCTGGTTGTGCCGCTTACCGAGAGCCATAGAGGCCTTGCGTGACGAACACTGCAAGTCCAAAGGGGAAGTTGAGGACAGTAGCTGGTCACGCCGCTCACTCAACTCCTCCCGAGTAACATCAGGAAGCCCTCTCCACAAGTCGCTATAAGCCAGAGCACCGTAAATCGCGAGGCGTACCTTGTGGCGCCAATTGACTGATAGGACTCCGGNCACAAGTCGCTATAAGCCAGAGCACCGTAAATCGCGAGGCGTACCTTGTGGCGCCAATTGACTGATAGGACTCCGGCAGGGGCAGACCCCAAGGCACCGGCCTTGGGGTCAGTTCCTTCCTGGACGGACCATGCCAGCACATGCCCACCCCCACACCGCTACGTCACTGCAGTTGTATTTACGGTAGTGCCTGCGCATACAGGACACCCACTGAATCCACTAAAGTAATCATTCTTCTACTCTTCTTGTGTTTTATCCCATAAAAGTAATTTAACATTTCTGACTGTGCATAGCTGTGTACTCATAGCTATACCTAAATGCCCCATCACCGGGTAGGCCGAAAAAGGGATAACATAACCCACAGTGCCTACGCTACATGGTCTGGTGAGCCAATGCCAGACACCCCCCAGGGTTCAAATGCACCTGCCCATATGGCCCTTAAAGACCTCGTTAAGGAGACTCTGTTTCCCTACTCTCTAAGAGATACTGAGTCCGTGTACCATCACCTGCACATTTTTTTCTCAAAAAAGAATCTGAAAAGCAGGAGCGCGGATCCTACATGGGGATTACGGATTTCGTAAAAAATATACGACTGGAAATAGTCAGGTTTGTCATAACATAACTGATTTTTCCTCCTACAGACAAGCACATTGGTTACAGCAAGGACAGTGCTATCAGCTGCTGGAAACAAGGAGGTCAAGTACGTTCATTATTTTCTGGACTCTCAAGCTTGCAAGTGTGCGCCAACATTTGCTTGTATCACCACTGTGGCATTGGAATTACACAGTTTACAGTGTCTGGAAGTTCCTTTGGCGAAACAGATGTGAGAGTTGCAAATGCAAGTTCACTTTTGTCATCAGAATAAAATTTCAAGTGTTTGTGATATTGAAAATTCAATAAAGATACAGTAATGTTTCAAATATATTGTGACCATATAAATGGATTTGATAGAAAAATTTTAGTAATATTATGAACATCATACGCTCGCAAATCAAACTAAGAATAAAATATAGCTAGTTTTCCGAGAGCATTATGATGTATTATTTCTGTTTACCGGGCAAGAAAGCTGCAACTTTTCAAACAACATTTTCCAGTGAATAAACTATGGATCTCACCAACTTATGTCGGTTGCAGTAGTAAAAAAATTCTACAGAAAAGTCAGTAACTTTCTCATTATCTATGCATGAGCAGCTTTGCAACATATTTTGATGTAGGTAGGACGAGCTTCACANAAGTCAGTAACTTTCTCATTATCTATGCATGAGCAGCTTTGCAACATATTTTGATGTAGGTAGGACGAGCTTCACATCTCGCAGACGTCCGTCATACAGACAAAACATGTTCTGACAATCAGGTGGAAATCATGTGGCGGCGGAAGGATACATAGTCTGTCCGTTTACTTGTTACTACTTCTACACAATCTGTCAAAAAATGTAATTCTATTATGAAATAGACTAATATCACTGTTGCTATGTGCGCAACATTTAGCAAGTTACGCACAGATAAGGGAGCGTGGCACATGGGGAGGAGAGAGGACAATGTGAGCCACCACTTCTTTATGTGTTTCTGCATTGCACACGCTAACTCACCAGACTACTTCCAACCAAAGTTCTTTTTTTATAATAAAGCAGTGGCTTACCAATTGATGGTAGCAGCACAACCTCTAGTATGTTACTACTGTGTGCTAATAAACGTATTTTAAATAACCTTTAATTGCAACTTCTTGCATTTTGCCTATTTTTTTAGTTTATTTATTTTTACGGTTCTCGAAANTTTTAAATAACCTTTAATTGCAACTTCTTGCATTTTGCCTATTTTTTTAGTTTATTTATTTTTACGGTTCTCGAATATGTTGTCGTCAAGTCACTGTACTCATTAGATGAGTGCTTGTAAAATCAGGGTTTTTACCGTATATCCTGAAAGTCTTTCTGATGGCAACAAAAAACAAGACTCAGAGCAATAAAACATGTCTGGTGGTGCTTAATCTATCNAAAATCAGGGTTTTTACTGTATATCCTGAAAGTCTTTCTGATGGCAACAAAAAACAAGACTCAGAGCAATAAAACATGTCTGGTGGTGCTAAATCTACCTGATATGTTTTAATAAGTATTGAGGTTACCTTGCTGGATATTTTTGCAACGCCAGTTAGGTTGATGGCATGCTTGCCCTTGGGGATGGAATTGATGATGATGGTGGAGAGTATCTGCTTGCCAGACCACAGCTGGCAGGGCTTGACGATCGCTGGAGGCAGCAGCTTGATCTCCCCGCGCTTGTTTGCCAGGCTGACGAACACTAACTGCTGGTAGTCCTCCCTGCCGCATCCACACAACATACATGCCGTAAGCCACAAACAAAATCACTTCATGGCTAACCAACCTACTTACTATGTTTACCCAAATTTTGGATAATTTCAAAAATAAGGAACCACCATTTATCTTATTTAATGTAGAGTAAAAATACATTTTCCCACCAATTAATTGGACACCTATTTTAGTAGGATTTTATATTCCTACATAAACAAAGAACATGTTCAAACACTGATGCCACAAACTAATATTAAATTGAATACATTTTCAGAGAAGAGGAAACTTTAAATTGAAGTTGAAATTAAAAGTGCTCCTCTGTACTCAAAAAGAGTTTAAATAAAAACTTAATGCAATATTACAAGCAGTTGTAAATAATATATATTGCACTACACCTTGAAGACACTAAAACAAAAGTAACTCAACTGTTTTGGTTCACCCCTAAAACATATTATCTTAAACCATTAAAGTTTTTTTAAGTGGCTTGTTCCATAATGCAAATAATATAGCCAGTTACTATTTCTCACCATTACTTACAACTACTCAAGAAAAATACTGATCAAATTTTTTGTTGGTGAAAATAAAGCAACTCTCAAAGAAGTGGAAGTAAATATTAGAATAAAAGAGGACGTTCACCATGCATCACACCATTATTCGCTTCAGTGTTTTATAACAAGTGCTCCACTGAACAGTCTTACTGGAAAGAGACAGTGTTTACGAGTACAGTGGTCTGCACAATGGCCCTGCCTGATTAGGTTGCAGGTTCGACATAGCGACCCGAACATGGCATGTGTCAGCACGAGACCGCAATAATGCAGGAGCACGACTGGGTGTGCCGCCACATCATCAGTGTTAGTTTGTGCAAAGTTCTTATAAACCACCTTAGCAACCAATACCAAAACATGATTGTTGTAATTGTGATTGCCAGACTAAAGATGCCTACAGTGGGGCTCATACCTTCAGGGCACAAATGCTGGTCCGGAACTCCCAACCACTCCATAAAAAGATCCTTCCCTAACTTAAGTACTACCTCTCTCACTAAGCTAGTATAGATAGCTTGATTGCTGTTTTTAATCTGAATTATTACTGACCTAAATGGCAACTGATGAAGAAGCCCCCTTATGGTTACTGACAGTTTATGTTTGGTGTTGGTGGTGGTGGCGGTGGTGTTATCTTTTGTAGGTCGTGTCCAACTTCAACATACACACCCTCTCCCCAAGCAACNTGGCACGTTTTTGAAGTACATGGTTCTGCTTCCTCTCACCTCCCCCCCTCGTCAAAACAAGGGGACGCGTGCAGGAAATTAGGGAGAGAGGCTAGAAAGGATATAAGCCTCTTTAAAGGGAGGGTGGGACCCAATTGAAGATTACTGCGCAGAGAGGTTAGTTCAGATCAGTAATCAGTAGACCATCGGACAGTTCGTCAGGACCGCACACAGAGAGATCAGCCGCGCCGAGTGCGGCCGGGGGATATTGGACCCCTGGCCACAACAGTACATCAGTACGTCAGTAGGACAGTTAGTGATCAGATCAGTCAGAGGGACAGTTCATTATCACCAAGCCGAGAGAAGAGTTACGTCAAGAAATCACGAGAGGACGTTAGAACGAACCCAGAACAGCAGTCCAGGGGAGACGGCACCAAATGCGGGCCTTTTCCAAGGCCGCCCACATCGCCGGATCTCATCCACAGCCGACAACATACCAGCAGAGTTAAGTATCAAGTCGCCGTCCAGAGAAGCCCCCCCTCCACCACGACGTCGCCCACAGTTAATCCGAGTTAGCCAAAATAGAGTACCACACCTCAGAAGTGTTTCTGTATGTTGTTTTTGTTTAAACTCGAGACAATATATCCATCCAGTTAAGTGAAACGTCAAAAGACTACGTTATGATATACCCTCAACCTTCAAGGCACCTTATAGTCTGTGCCTGGAGGAATTAACTCCGACCCTATGAACCACTCTGTGTGCCACAGGTGGGGAATAGCGTCAACCCTCATAAAGCCTTTACTTCTCCTGCAAATACTGCTCTTTCCATCCCTTCACCCATTACCTTATTGTTTCATTCGCCACCATTTTAATCAGCTCTCAAGACCTCGTTAAGAGCCATGGAAATCTCTAAACTCAACTAAACCACCATTTTCTTTTTAAAAATATACTACCTATATGCTACATGATAAACAGAAAGCAATATTAACTATCAGATACCACTTCCCACAAGTTTTAAAATTATTTATGAATTTTACAGTGCAAATGAAGAACTGTATAATCAAGTAATGATAGCAAGAACAATATAAGGCTGCCTGAGGTGAATGGTAATTAATCTCATTAGTGTAAATTCTTCATGATCTACACATTACGTGTATGTCCATACAAAAGGTGGCACTTTATTTTGCAAAAGACTGTCAAGTATGCACTGACGAATCCCTAGTGTAAATTCTGTTGTTGTTGTTAATATTAATATCATTATCATCATTATTATGATTATGATTATCATTATTGTTGTTAATAATAATATTATTATTAAATTGTATAATTACAGTACAATAGTTAATAGACCCACTTAACTATGACATCAACATGTGTTAACTTTACCCTTCCGCGTTTCAAAAATTTAAACTGCTCAAACGTCCAGTACATACAAGCAGAGCCAGAGCACATAACCTCATCTGGGAAGTGACATAACACATGTTATACAGCATCCAAACACAGCACTAGGATTACCTCGTGAAGAACCGCCCACGGAGCGAGATCTGCACTCCAGAAATGACATGATCTTGCATAAGACCGCTGAGTGGCGTGCCATCTTTTGGAACTGCATACTGGTTATTCACACTAACTGGAAATAGGCAAAACAATTTTGCAATTTTAAGCTGTCACAATTTACATAGCAAAACCAACCAATAAAATGGTAACTGTAATAAAAATCACTTCAAGTGTGATTAAAAATGAATTAAGACTTTAAATCAAACATTTATACAACAATTTCAAAACGCATATAGTACTGTTACAACAAATTAAAATTCTTTGAATGCAGCACACAAAAAAAAGACAAATGATGTGTGCAGCACTGCTTTTATGTTAAAATTAAATATAAATTGGTATACTTAAGACTCAAGACTTCTATGACATCTATGTATTGGGGTAGTTACAAAATTTTATAACAAATCCACAATTATACTATGTGCATAAAAATTAATCATCTGAAATGAACTATAAAAGAGTTTCATAATGAAGTAATTATTACAATAATAATTATTCCTGCAGAGCCATCTCAAATGAATTNTGAACTATAAAAGAGTTTCATAATGAAGTAATTATTACAATAATAATTATTCCTGCAGAGCCATCTCAAATGAATTTTTCTGCATATGGTTAACATTCTTTACAGTTATTACTGTAAAACACTGGCCGTTACAGCCTGTAATAAGCAGCATTCAACCAATGCCTGTCCACCTGCCCAAGACAGGTAGAAATTGGTACAGAAAAAAAAAATGACAAAAGAACTTCATATTATATTTACTTGTGTATACCACTCATACATAATTTTGTTTGATGCAGTACCTATCTACCAGGATATTGGTTATGTTTCATTTTCAGTTTACATTTCCTTCTCATAATACAAATTTCTAGAAATGGGAGTAGTGACAACATTACCGGAATGGTGACAACCAATGACAGTTACACATATGTCTTTGTCACTGCTTATAATCTTCCCTTAGTTTATTCCTTGTACAATTTACAATATACATAATTTTCTCTGTTAGGTGATATTTACAGTCTTTTTCCAACCTGTTTGGCATCCGTCGGTACTCCTTGCGTAAATGGCAGTTGAACTACTTACAGTTCTGTCTTTNTCTTTTTCCAACCTGTTTGGCATCCGTCGGTACTCCTTGCGTAAATGGCAGTTGAACTACTTACAGTTCTGTCTTTGGAGTTGGCAAGCTTGCTTCAGGAACGGGCTTGATCCTTATCACTTTATGCACAATCGCACTGTTCTAGTCGGCACGTTACTTTTACAAACGCACTGTTTCTTATAACACTAAGACACTTTCATCTCAGTGAGCCCCAGATTAATATCACTTATTGACTTTTGAGTCCTGTCTCTCTTACGTGGCATTCACTTGTACCCCTAATTTATTTTGCGGTCACTTAGCAGTGTCTCTCCGTGTCTGTACCTGCCGTCTTGGTTTTGAAAGTTGGAGCGGCAGGCGCGTGTGGGTAACTCTCACCTCTGGGGCTGGCAATGTTATCTGGCGTGGCAGCTTCATCCTGGACAAGCGGGCTTAGGGGTTTGGTACCTGTCTGAACCTCGTCTGTAGGACTGGGTTTCTCCGGTTCTGCTACTTGGTGGGGCGTATCTGCTTTGACTGCTGCATGAGGTGGAGGCAAGAGTTGGATGGCGCCCCTGCGCCACGCGTGCGAGGTCGTAGACCTCTGCCCTGTCTAGACGTGAGAGATCTGCACCGCCATCCGGCACTGCATCACTGCAGGGCTTATATGCTTCTTCGGTGGAACAAGAGCATATCGGCATCAGCTGGGACTCGCGGTCCAGGGGTGATTGCCACGAGATCTGAGACCAGCTGGGTCGGGAACTCCCCCGTGGTGATATGGGTGGCTGGTATCTAGATGGGGTGGAGGGTATAGTCCGGATGGACATTGATCCCCTCAGCGGCCTGTGGATTTCTGTGGTAGTGGCTCCTGTAGGTGTTAGACCTCCAGTAGTGACCGGTGACGATGACCCATCGTCGATGTCTTGGAGGTGGTTGTCGCCAGCTGTGGGCGTACCTTTCGGAGCTGGTTCTTTCCTTCATGGGTAGCTTTGTCCTGGTAGAGGTTCTTTGTCATGCTACTTCGTTCAGGGTCTCATTCTACGGTTTCATGGCCGATTTGGGATCGGCTGGTGTTCCCCTACCTGCAGTTGTTGGAGGCGGATGGGTTCTTCTTTCTTCCTAGCTGGAGCAGGGGAAGGTGTAGTGTGGTCTTGTTTATAGTCCCAGCTAATTGTTATTGAGTCCTGAAGCCCAAGCTGGATGTGGCTCTGCACAGTTTATTATCCCTTGCTGCTGCTTCAGCCAGGGTTGGCCAAGGATTATCTCCTCGTTGATGTGTGGGGCCACTAAAAACTCGGCCTGGTGGGTCCGGTTGCATTTACTAAATTGGAGTTTGATTACACCTTCCACCTTTGGTATGCGGTCTGGTTAGACCATGCGTACTTTCCTCCCTCTGTGTGTAATGTCGGCCCGCTGGTTGTCGGAGAGTAGGCTCCGTATAAAATTGCCAGTGGCTGCTGTATCCAGCATCGCCACGGCAGTTTGCTGATTCAGTTTCACTAGAATACGAGGGGCATCGTACGGGCAGGTTTCTTCTATCAACGTCTGCAGGGCGATGTGAAGCTTGGGGAACAGCTCTTGGATGCAGTTTGTGCCTTCGTTAGGGCTTTTCTTTCGGGTTTAGTCTAAGGCCGTTTGGGCCTTAATGTTTCTCATGGTCTCTTTGGCCCACAAGCTCTTCGATCTTCCGCGGACATGGAACTTGAAGGAAGTTCCTTAGGTTAGGAAGTAACATCCTAGCTATAGTGTGGACACATCCTTCCTCACTGCCTTAGGCATAAGTCGTCGGTACATTTGAGCTTTACACCTTATGAATATTTCAGCCTCATCTTTGGCTGTTTGGTGTATGCTGTGGAATTCCGAGGTAAACTGGGTGAGCACCTCCCCCCCTGAAAAATGAGCCGCAAGTATGCTGCACAGTTCTTCTCATTTGGTGATGAACTCACCATAGTTATTCCAACAATCAAGGGCTTTTCCCGACAGTTGCTTGCAGGTGCAGGTCACCCATTGCTTGGTTAAAATGCCATTGGCCTTAAATACCCTCTCACATTCCTCGGTGAACATGACAGGGTCTTCTTGTGGGCGGCTGGCGAACTTTGGCAACTGCCGCTCGTCGGAATGTTTAACGGTACTGGGAGCATGGTGTCCTGGATTGCTAGGTCTGTATTCCTGTGCCCAGCAACACAATTTGCAGTGGTAAACTAGCCCTGGTCGCGTAATTCTCTCGTCGGGCCAGCCTAGACAGGTGTGATGGAAGGTCTGGGCGCATGTTACACAACGTACCGTGTTATTGCCCCGCCCTTCAAAGTTAAACCAATTGCATCTGGTGGCATCGCAGCGGTATTCAAGGCCATTTGTATATCTCGGCACGTCATTCCACCCAGGCAGTGATAGTGACAACGCGCTTGATAGTGAGCGCACTGGATGGTGTATGTCCTAGGCCAGTGCATGTGGCATGTTGCCACCTTTCATTCAGATTATCTCTGGGCTCGCCAGCCATGGCAGCGGCCTCTACTGGGTTCATTGTGTTCTCCCCTCCTTCAGACATCGTGGGGGGTTAAGTTGAGCGCCACAGGGTGTTTCCAGACTTCCTGAAGTTTAATCTAGTTTCTGGATTGCTTAACTTGCCTCGTTCTCTTATCTCAGGTCACGCTGACCTGGTCCTGCTAATCGAACACAGTTAAGCTAGCAACGGCCCCATGTTGGGCGCCACTAAAAACTGTCCCATACTCTTTTGATGCGTGACAGCCTAGGGAGAAAGACGTCACGTCAAAGAGTGAGGCGTTTTTAATTCTGCGTCAGGTCAGTTGCGCAGGTTGGCGGCAGACTCCACTGCAGAGGCTTCTGTAGTATGACACTTCGGCCTCGCACTGGTCCCTTATATAAGGTAGGACGTGTCGGGCGCGTACTTGGTACAAAAAAGTGAGGGCGAGGTGATGCTTCCAGGCGTTGGACACACGGGTTTGGGCTAGCTTACCACTGGTGTCACTCCATTGCAGCAGAAGCTGGCCCTGGCTGGAAGACTTCAGCTCCGGCTGGAGCGGACGGCTGGGCAGACCGGCACCTGCTGGTGACCGGGGTGCCGGCTGGCTGGTGGGCACATGGTTAGCTGGTTCGGGTGCTTGTGCTTTGCTTGTGTCCTCCGAGTCAAACGGGACCACACCCAAGGAGAGAGTATACCCCTGGTGGAGTAGCTCAACAAAGGGGTGAGCAGCTTCGNTGCAGCAGAAGCTGGCCCTGGCTGGAAGACTTCAGCTCCGGCTGGAGCGGACGGCTGGGCAGACCGGCACCTGCTGGTGACCGGGGTGCCGGCTGGCTGGTGGGCACATGGTTAGCTGGTTCTGGTGCTTGTGCTTTGCTTGTGTCCTCCGAGTCAAACGGGACCACACCCAAGGAGAGAGTATACCCCTGGTGGAGTAGCTCAACAAAGGGGTGAGCAGCTTCGAGAACCCTGAACGAAAGGCCAAATAGGTTGGCAGGGAGGGTAGAGGAGTTAGGCTCTAAAATTAGCCGAGCAGCTGGAGCTCTCTCCCATGGGGACTTGAAGCTGAGGGCTGGTGTAGGTTGATTACTCAGAGGGTGGCGACATGCAAGGATAGCAGCTGTCTTCCAGGTGTTCCTCCTGCTCCCTCGTCGGTGAGCGAACTTCATTGACAGGAAAGATGCTAATGTTCATCCTGTAGAGTGCGGCAGGCAATAAACCCCTAGTAAAGTGTACTCCAGAAGTACTTGGGTCAAACCTCCTCAGGCCTGGCACCCCCTCCGGCGAGTTTATACACTCTGGAGGGAATGGGTTAACTGACTTAGTTGGCCCAGATGCTTCGTCATATGTCTTTCTAGTGGTTGGAGCTCTACCGTACTTGTGTGCCAGGAAACTTTACGTACCGGGTCCACAGTATGGGTGGCCGTCAAACTGTTTGTGTTTGTAACGTAAGTGCAGTCCTGGTTAGGGGCTGCCCGCAGTTCTATGCTACGTCGAAAAACGGTAAATAGGAGAGGACGCTAGGTTGCCACGCTGCTCTGGTTACTAGGTAACCACTTCCCCTTTCGTCAGGCGTGTAAGAGGAGATAGCAAGCCAGACTCACATGTCGCATCACACCGCAGACGTGTTGGGATTGGGAACAGAGACGTGCCGCAGAGCAGTGATACGGTGGCACGCATGACATATTTCACATCCAGTAACTAGACATTTGTATAAACAACCAGCTTAAAAACGATTGTTGCAGGAAATCTTAAGTGACAACACCAAAGTATATTTTGATTGACGCAACATCCGATAAAGGATACAAGCAATTAGCATTATCACTATTTATATAGGAGTTTTGCAAGGACAACAGAAAATTAACTGTGGATACGTTTTATCGGTACACGTGTTTTCACTATTAAAGTCGACTGTAATAGACTTCTAAAAATAAGATTAGAATTTCAATAAATAAATCCTTAAATTTTTCAGTATGAAGTCAATGAAAATGTGACTCAGGTTGAAAGAGAAAGAAAGTGGGTTGTAAGTTCGGAAACAAAGTGAACTGAGTGAAAGGACAGCGTAACCTGGATTGAATGTGCTTGTTTATTGGCAAGCCAAAATTACAGGAGACACTCCAGCCTGTACCCAAGTGATGTGTGAACGGTAGACCCCAGTTGCTAAGGGAACAAGTTGCCAAGGTAACAGCATGGTAGAAACAGTTTGTCAAGAGGCGAGGGTGACCCCTGTAGTAAGAGAGGTGACTGTCGCGGGCAAGCTAATGCATTTAGTACAATAGCGAGACATACTGGAAGAGAGCTAGGCTAGCTAATGCAGCACGAGCACTGAGATGTGGCTGGAAGACCGGCCTGTGAACAATCTTGTTTCAGCAGTGGACGGCGCCTTACATGTGTCTGCCCAGGGAGGAGAGGTGTGGAGAGGGATAATGCACAACTGGGCTGTGTGTTTGTGACCTCCAGCATCGGGCAGCAGGAAGGGTGGAAGTGCTGCTGTGCTGCTGCTATGCGGGTCACCTGGACACAAGTGGCGTAAGCAGCACATGCAGCCAACTCGACTCTCATAGGGTGTGGATATTGTGATGTGTAATGGTTCTTGTTTGGTGGGTGCAACAGTAGCAAAAGTTACCCAGAGTAACATCGTCTCCCGTCATGCGTCAGATTAGAAAATTATAAAAAAAAATCCCCAAAGGCAGAGGTAGGAACTGAACTCAGGTACCCCAGGTGCCAGCATGGGAAAATGTGCAACTTCAGAATGGCATAAAAATGTCATTAAATTTCAGCTATACCCCCTGGTCACTGTACAACTCACATGTGCCCTCTACCACATTTACCACAAGAAATCATCGTAAGGCACAATATGTCAACTCACGCAAGTTGTAGGCCTCGCTGCGCCCCAGCTCGCTCTGGGTGAAGTGGGCGTTCATCTCGTCACCATCAAAGTCAGCGTTGTACGCCTTGCAGTTGGCATAGTGGAGCCGCAGCGTCTTCTCGCCCTGGAGGATGCGGGCAGTGTGAGCCATGATGCTGGGCTTGTGTAGCGTGGGCTGGCGGTTCAACAGCAGAACGTCACCACCGCGCAAATGTCTGTGAACCTAGAATCACACCAATGCTCCAGCAATCACTTATCATATGCTGCCGCACAGCTTCACTGCCATACTTACGTCCCATTTAGCACTGCTGCCTACTCCTGGGCTTACCCAACTGAGTCTGAGTGACAGGTAGGTAGCTATGTTGGTTGGGCTTAACGTCTTGTTGACATTGAGGTCATTAGAAATGGTGCAAGTAATTCAGAGAAGCAGGAATGGGGGAAGGAGTCAGTATGAAGGAACTGTCCAACCATTCATCTGGAGTGACTTCAGAAAACCATGGAAACCGAAATCAGGATGGCCAGACTGGGAATCAAACCCAGGTCCTCCCAAATGGGAGTCCAGTGTTTTATCACTGTGCCACCTCACTTGGTAACTGAGTGACAATCACAGACCAAAAGTTTCATGGTGTTGGAAAAGGGCCTACAAAATTGGCGTGATGACATCCTTCCTTCCGGCCCATATTCTGAAAACGTGTATCTCCCCCCTTGGAAAGGACCCAAAGGCAGTGGTGATGTCCATCAAGTGTCAGCACGGAAAATGTGCAACTTCCGAATGGCAAGAAAATGTAATCAAATTTGAGTTACACCTGTCAAAATACAATAAATGCATATTTTCAGTAATTACACAAGAACTGTAAAGGTTGGCGAGTATGAAAATGCTTTGCGGTGAAAATCCAAAAGGGACAAAATTCCCTTAAGAATTGCAGCACCTTACACAAAAGAATATCTGTAGTTTGAAACAGACTTCTTCCANAAAGGGACAAAATTCCCTTAAGAATTGCAGCACCTTACACAAAAGAATATCTGTAGTTTGAAACAGACTTCTTCCAGCCATAAACAAAAAAATGAGTGTGCCTTCATACCTCCAAGTGCAAAATCAACGTACAATAGTACAACATTTTTACATCCAAAAAACACATTATTTAAAACATGCACAACTTCAGAATATCACCAAAACACACAGTATATGGCACTTTGGCTTACTATACATAGTTACTATTTAATTATTATTTGTGCTGGAAACCTTAAGATAACCAGGTTTACAAATATAAACCAGCAGAAGCCATAGTTACTGTACATAAGAAAATTAAATTTTCGCTGCACACCTCGTCAGTTCACTTCAGGTACGCTATTGGGTATCTAGCAAAGGCCAAGATCCAAACCTGGGTCGGCAGCATGCCAACGGTGAGCTGAGAGGGTGTGTAAGGCAACAGTGGGTGACTGTGAGTTGGTGCCTCTGCGGCCGCTCAGGTGAGCAGCAGGACACAACCATTGGGGGTTCTGTCTGTGAGAAAGAGCTCCCCGCATGTGCAGGCATCCTCCTGCTTGCCCACCCTAATGTATGAGTATGTAAGATTAAGCAGACAGGAATGAAGAGTCAGTAGTCTAGAGCGGCAGACAGTGCAGTATGTCCAAATCATACAACTATTCCGGTTGTTGAAAAATGTTGTGACATCAGTGAGACTTGAGTGCAAGTCCAGGTTTGTCAGGCCACCAAGACATCACCGAAGTCGGGTTAGCGGCTCAACGAGCAAGAGTTTGGACCCCTACCAGGAGAGTGACCTTTGCCCCAAGCTGCCCCCTCCCCCCTCACAATGGGCAGACCTTTGGACGAGACAGCACATCAGCAATGTGAAATTCAACAAACACTGGACACACTATTCACATACACAGGACCACACCAAGTGAAGTTAGCAGCATCTGAGTGCAACCCAATCTACGCTCTCCGTTACCTTTGGTTGAAAACAATATCTGGACAACAGGGAAGTAAGCTACTAAATACAGCCCCGGAAATATGAACCCGACCTTGGTCCCTTGAACCCATGTTACCAACCGTTGTGAATCACCCAAGGAGGAAATATTCCAGATTACATGGAAGGCCTACATTGCCTTGCTGATAGCTCACTGATCTCAAGAAGGCCTGTCACTCCTGTAGGATTTGGAAAATTTGTGGAATCAATTATTTGTCTTGTGACATGAGAAGCAGACTGAATGAAGGAGTATACATTGTGGTCACATGTAATACAAAAATATTCTATGGCATTTCGTAAATAAATTTACCACAAAAATACAGCACTTTGATACACTGTTTGTTAAAAAGCAAGGCAGAATATATTCATTACTGTATCAATATATATTTGCATTATGTACATAATGTTCCTAAAAAAAATTGAATTATGTATGATGTGTGCCGCATATTGATTTATTCTAAAACGCTGCTGTCATACCCCCACCATCGCAAACCAGCACCCCAGACGAGAGAATAGCATAGGAGTTTGTGTGTGCCGTGCATGAGCGAGCGTCGATACAACCCGCCAAAAACTAGTTGGTGCATAGCCACGAGGCTGGACAGCCCGGCAGCAAGCATATATGGCCACGCCGCCAGCCGGCGGCGAGGCGGAGAAGGAGAAGTAAAGAAGGGGTGGCATTCAGCGCTCGCAACGGTAGCATATGAGACTTGACACAAACACTTAAGCCGCCATGCACCGGCCTAACGTCAGTTGATGTCTGCGACCTCNAGGCCACCAGATAGACTGCTACAGCACCGCAGTGATTGCCAAGAGTTCCAGAGCCCAAGGAAACGCCAGCCAAGACCACCACGCCGATGAGGCCCAGTTTAGAGCCCACAAAAGTGCCATCCAGCTGACCTAAACTCAACCTATCGCCGGACCGACCCCAGCAGGAGCCCCCAATCAGTTACGAGCATGTGTTTGTCGCTCAAGGGTTCATTAGTGTAGTTGTGTCCAATGCCGAACGTCCTTGACTATAAAGGCCGTCAGTGGTCATTTCACCTTTGAAACGGAGAAAGAGAGAAGACAACTGCACAGGTACATGGAGAGCTATCTTCCTGAGGAACATTGGTATTAATTCCCACTCTTAAGATCCCAAACCTGCTGAGTACAGACTCGGGTAGTTCGTTGTATGTTATGACCAATAAACTGTCTTGTATGACCAACAACCTGACTGGTGTATTCATTTGGAAAGACTCCTATCCAAGTTAAATTTCATTTAGCAGATTGTTTGGTAACCACTGCATCTCCCCCTTTCTCGGTGGACTGTAATAGAAGGAGGGACCACAGCTTCAAGACACCACTGACATCGCAGCTACCCTCAGTCGCAGATCCACCTCTCCCCTGGTAAGATCCGTGACACCTCGTACCCTTCCCCCACCGCAGATGACGACAGCCACCCTTGTAAGACAGAGTAAAATAAGCCTCCAAATTGGCCCGACGAAGCATCACCCATAAGGCCGCAGAGAGATAGAGCAGAGGAAAGGAGAAGCAGCATTACACAAGGTTTCAACCCTCGACACCCAAGGCGCCAGTTGTCTGCGCCAAAGAGGTAACTCGAACCCTACGAGTCACCTTGTATATCACAGGGAGCAAGTAACATGATGTAAATGAAAGAGTAATCAACCATATCAACTAGGCTTAAGTGGAACTTAAAAAGTGATTCATTATAGTTGAACATGCATTAATGTAAAGTTTGTTATGGTTGTGCTTTTTAACTGCAGTAATGAAACAATTAAGTGTTGTTTGTCTGCCTTTTCAACAAACACTGGTGCTTTTCACATTAAAGCCGGTTAGGTAATGCAGACTTGGGCTGTATTTTTGACAGTTTATCGCATAGTACAGTAAAATCCTGTTACAACATTTTTCAAAGCGTCAGTAAAATGAAATCTTACATATAGGAAAACTTCATAGGCAGAAAATATTACACCTATAGGGAAGCATCAAGGATAAAAAAATTCTAACTTAACAATTTTTCTTATATTTAAAAAACCAGTCTGTAGTTACTAAAATAACTTTTTAAATATACACTTTTTTTAAAATACTCAGTATTACATATACAGGTAGAATCAACCAGAACTTGCACCGCAAATATTTCAGAAATAAAAGGTGCTATTGATGTGCTATTTTTTTTCATAATTGAAGTTTAGACAACGGCTCATAATTGCAGCCCAAACACAGATTTTAAAAAGTATTAAAATGTGTACTTTTTGAACAAAGTTACATTTTTTCAAATGGAATAGTGCCTATTCACATCAAGAAATTAAAACTAGAATAAATTAGAATGCCAATGCAGGATTCTACTGCAAGTAGTTTACGTTCTACCGTAATATAACTCTTTTAAATACAGACAGTTTTCTGTTCCATTTACCTGCTTAATTATTAGGCTACAATGTTTGTATATGTGTTTAGATTCTGTTTCTGTTACACTGATTGCATTGGGACCTCCTTGTCAGTCCTTTGTGATAGTTCATACTACCTAGACGTAGGACGTGCTGGAAGATTGTACATATTTACTAATGCTGAAAAAACTTATATGTTCATGGTGCATGGCGAATGTAGGAAGAATGCTATTCATTCTTGTAATGTGTAGGTGTCTTGTCACTCGTTTGTTTCTGTTACGTTTTCAAGGTGTTACACTTCCAGATTCTTGTATTTGGTTAAAGAGGTTTGCAAATAATTGTCGAGATGGTTCAAGTCTATTGGGATATCGCTGCTAGCTAACTTAATTCTTATTCTATCTCGCACATTCATTCGTGGATAGCGCATATTCACACGGCAAGGTAGAGGCTCTCAGAAAGTGTGCCGTTGTAAGGGACAGCGTCACACACACAGTCTGTGGCTCTAACCAGGGGAGGAGTTACCCAGTGGCGTGTATTTCAGACTTCAACCAACTGGCATTTCTGCCAGGTGCATGACCTTGATTGCAGGTGGACCGGTATCTGCCAATAGCTGAGTGCCTTGAGTGTGTGCCCCAAGTTGAGAGAAGGGAGAGCTACTGGCTGGGTAATTGGTTTCAGGTCGTAGTAATTTACACAGAACCGTAGAGTGCCATCTTTATTTGGTACCAGGACAACTTGAGCATTGTACGCGGAGTCTGAGGGATCAATGATGTCTAATTGTTGCATCTCCTCGATCTACTGTTTGATAATGGCCTTCCGTTTGTCAGAGACCTCCACTGGCCAGTTGTACATTATTTAAGGACTGATTAGGTGGATTTCATTCAAAATCATAGCGGTCTGGCATAGCATGCAGTGTTGTTCGAACACACACCGGTGCTCTTGTTCAATCTGGGCCAGTTGTTCCATGGCTTCCCCTTGCTGCTGGTGGTTCAACTATTCGCCGGTGATGGGTTGCTGTGACCCTGGCTCCACGAATTTGCGCCAGGTTTTAGTAGCATCCACGTATATTTGCAGTTGTTGGCAATCAATAATTGCTTGTTGTTCAGACAGCCAAGGTTGCCCCAAGATGACTGCATCTCCCAGCTCCTTGGCTATGTGAAATTTGGTTGGAATTGGCTCATCTGCAAATTTTAGGGTTACGGTGAGTTCCCCTTCTGTAGATAAGCAGGCCCCCTTCTGGGCCATATTGATGGTAGTATCTGTGGCAGGTTGGATCTGTTTCCAGAATTCCTGTGGTACTACTCGCTTCTGGATAAAGTTTGCGTTTGCGGCCAAATCCAGTGTGGCCAGTACTTTGTTTGCCCTGATGAGCACTGTAATGTGAGACGGGTCTCGTATGACCACCTACTCTTGTACGACTGCGACATGTAGGGTCTCCTCTTTCACTCTGCCAGGGCCCTGCCGCCTTCTCGCTTCCCGGCATTCACATTTCCCTGATTCTGGGTGGGCGTCACTATGTTTGCGGGCTCTTCTCTCTCTTTTACTTATGTCATCCTCGTTGGACACGCCTGTCTGCTCTGTAACTTCTTTCGTAGCCCTGGGCACGCCCTGTGGAAGTGCCTGGTTGGGCAGTGCCAGCACTTGGTGATGTGGGGATAGGGGCAGTGGTAGACTCTGGCATTTTCCCTCGTGTTGAGGCTTAGGTTATGGTGACCTTCCCTGCAGAGAAGGCTGTGGCCTTGGGTTGAGCCTGCGGTCTTCGGATATCTGCTATGTCCGTTTCTTGAACTCGCGCCACTCTCATGAGCTCTTTCAGTATCTCGGGTTTTGAATTCTGCAGCTGCACAAGTGAATCTCGGTTAATAATAATTGGGTTATCTCAATTACGGCTTTATGTAATTTGTGAGCTGAGCTACCATGTGGGGGCCCGAGAAGTTAGTTAGTTAGTTAGTCCCATTTGGTGACAAACTCCCCGCATTTCTGCCACCATTTTCCTGGTTCTCCCTGGAGCTGGGCCTTCACCTTAAGTACCCACAGGACTCTAGGTAAGTGCATTCTCTCGAACTCTGTCATACAAGCCTGGAGGAATTTACACAGATCCTCTCGCATTTTCCTCAGGTATTCAGGAAGCTGTAGATGGTTGAGGACCGGTGGGCATATGTCTGCTACTGGTTCTGGTCAGGGTGGTACCCTCTCAAAAATTAGATTGCCTAGGCCTCTAGTCCTATCATCCCATCCGAGACAGAGATAGTGGTAGGTGCGTGGGCATTCATGGTAGGCTATTCTGTACACTCCTTTCCCCGGGCAGCTAGCATAATCGCATTGGCGATGTCAGTCTCTGCAGGTCAGCAACAATACTCTTATCTCTTTCCTGGTCCTCCCATCACAGGCATGTGTAATGGAATGCTGCATCGCAGTGCACACACGTGATGTAGTATTCACCTATTCCTGGGCTCTCTTCTACCATACAGGTTTGCCCTACGCTCTCCTCGGTATTCTCGACTGGGGCCATTCTGATTATGTTTAAGGGTGCCACAGGATGTTTAACTCGACTCATCGAAGACGGTATGGTGGTGTAACAACGGGGCCCCATAAAGCTTTTCTCAGGGGCTTCCCAATATTGAGTATGTTGGGCACGTATCCTCTATTGCCTCAATGCCCCCACATTGGGTGCAAAGGAAAAAAAAACTTGATTCCCCACATAATAGATGTTATTAGCGTTGGTTGGCGTCGGAGGACCCCCCACCCCCTCCCCGACAGCTAGGAAGCTGGCATCGTCCACTTGACGGGGTTATTGCTGGGAGTGGTACTGTTGGCTTGCTGGGCAGGAGAAAGAGCGTTAGTGGGTGCTGGCCTAGTTTGCACTCGGGAAGGTGTATAACCAGATGACAACACGAGGCATCGGACCACCTTGTCTGTGACTGAGGGCCGGTTATAAGATACTAGTTTCTTTAGAAGCGTGGGAGGCAGTGGCGAGACGGAATGCGGGACATGCCAGAGTAGGCTTCTGCTTCCACTGGTTGAGATGGAGGCTGTTTCCATCTGCCGAGCTGCTTCCTCTCTCTTCCAGGAATACACCCGGTCGGCACTCTGTTTGCCCCCTACTAGGCCTCCAATCAGGGATAGCCCTTATTTGGTCATTTATCTAGCCCAGTCCTGTGGTGAGGCACAAGGGGGTAGATAGCACAGAGAGGTAGACAGTGGGTGTACCACAGGGGTGGGCACGGTCTAAAAGGAAGAATGTGTAGGCAGGTGGATTGGGTTGATAGACCTGACTACTGACCCCCAGCAAGTGACTTGGTGAACGTCGCTGGCAGACACAAGAACTTAACTGAAGAGGTCAATAGCAGGGCAGCGGCGACCACTCTCGTTTTACTCAGGAAGGCGGGACGTCGCCAAGATCCAAGCATCACAAAGAGACAGAGTTCCCTAACAGGGGGGATGACTATTGGTCTCGTGCAAATAACTTGGCGGGTGGAACGTAGCCAGCAGAAGATGACAATACCCAGGGGAAGGACACAGCTCTCGTGTTACTCAGCAAGACAGGCCATCGCCATAGATCCAAGTATCACGCAGAGACTATTTTCCCTGAAGGTGAGGTAGAAACAGAGGTGGTGGCTCGTGTCTACTCCTGCAACAGTGTCTCAGGTTCATTTGGACGAAACAGGAAATAACAAGAAGCAGGTTGAGAAAATATAGTAGCTCTGTGATGATTCAGCCAAATCGGTTTATGTATATTTGTTGCCAAAACAGTAAGCACACATTGACGCATGACGCGTCTAGAGAAAAACAGAGCGACGACGTCACAATCTGCCAGACCGTGCGTCAAACACGCATGCAGACGTCACCCGATAGTTTCTTCCAATGACGCACGTGCCAGGTGACAGAGAGGCGCTCGGCGGCGCGGGAGGCTTGCTTCATCTGATCGACGCACGCCGAAGTTTGACGTACATCGGGTCGTCATTGACGTAGGTAATTCCTCGACAGGACGGGAGATATAGTCCTGCAGGGAAGTGGAGACGGCAGTTGATCCGGGGGACTCCGAGGACGTGGAGGTCGTGCCGACCTCACGGGAC
>NQII01001422.1:568698-600834 GCA_002778355.1 Clitarchus hookeri
CCCTCCCGATCTCTAATGTCGGGTCAAACTGTCTCTCGTGGGTGCTGAGGGCACCGGTCAGACTGAACTGTCTTCTTCCATTCTCCCCCATGACGGAAATAAGGCATAGGGTAGATTATGGGGTAAATCAAAAGGTGAGTTGGTAGGTAGGGGGTCTGCAAGTTAGTGTGGTAGCAGGGTTAGAGGAGGTCCTCAACATTTGAATTCACAATTCCCAACACTCCCTCTGTGTGTGGCCGAAGACTTTAGGATGCTTCCCTCTGCCTCCAATTCTCTGTCCCCAGCAGGTCTAGATGCAGTGGAACAAACAGAAGTTGTTAAACAGAAAGGAATGACTCCTGGTTTCTCTTCGGTGTTGCGAGTGATGACAGCCAGATATTGTGCTCGTGAGCACTGTCCGAACGACCAGTGGTCAAACAGGGACAGCCTGCATGGCTACTGCACCAGGCACCATATACGGAAGTGACTCCCCCCCTCCCCAACTGTCTCGTAGCCCTACTCTGATTCCCTTCCATCCCTCCTGTCATCAAGTATACTCGTGCCTTTTCAACGCGCCTCTTAAATAAAATGTAATATTGTGTCAACCTTCTAAAATAGTTTGATCCACCATTATCTGCACCGCAAATATAACCCAGGACCATCATCGCTGCTCTAACACCTTTCCTGGACTGCTCCCACTGCAACTACGAACGTTATGTGTCCATAAAAAAAGTTTATCTGCCCTTCAGCGAGTGTATATACCACCCGCACAACCACCAGTTACCGTTTCACAACTCAGCCTAGCTCGGACACTGTCCACAACCACCCTTCTCACGCGCAGCTGGCCTGTGTTGATGCCGCAGAGTGGGGGCAGGAGGCAGTCTGTCACCTCCGCGCACCCTTAGTCCTCAGGACGTCTACCGCGCCACTGTATATTGAATTGCAGCCCCAGAACACGACAGTTGATCTTCATCAACCATCACCAACATTGTTCTCTTTTGCATGCACTGTGATGCTTCGTCACTTGCTAACCATTAGCCAACCATCCGACTGGGACAAGCAGTTACCGCACTTGAGTTGACATTCCGATGTACTCTGAGGCTGTTCTCGCTACGCCGACCACATCTTTGCAGTAGACCAGCGGCTTTGACTCATGTAATTTTAAACTGTTAGACAGCTACAGCAGCCAGCAGTAAATTTTAACAAGGCTAAGGCCACGCTTCTCGCTCAGGTCAGGCCTGATTGACAGTTTTTACAAGCTTGGTAGATAGAAACTCGAACAGGTAGAGTTTCCAACTGAGGAATATTTTGACAAGTCTGAATAAAACCCTGCAGCCCTTTATTCCTGAGTTTTCTTTTTGTGGAGAGGGAATATCCCTCGTTAACTGGTCTTTCTCAAAAACCCCTAGTCACCTAGTAACCTACCATGTCCACAGGTACTTCTTAGCGAAGAATTGGGGAATCGGACATACATGCTTATAATAACAAAACAATTCCTGCGGCTGGCAATTGCGCCTCAAGGGGAGATCCCCTTCGCAAATTGACGCCCAGTACTGTACTGTTCAGTCTTTCTATGTTGGACTTGCGTCCTTCGCACACAACTGTCAAGCACGGTACCGGGAAACTGGAATTAGGTCTGTTTCCATTAAGGTTCGATGACCGTGGTGGGGGTTTACAGCACACCACTGCGATTTGCCGCTAGGTGTTGAAGTCTGGAGGGCTCGTGTGAGTACTGGAGTTTTGCCATAAAAAAATATCTTCTGAAAGAGAATACAAGAACATTAAAAACNTGGAGGGCTCGTGTGAGTACTGGAGTTTTGCCATAAAAAAATATCTTCTGAAAGAGAATACAAGAACATTAAAAACTTTGTGAGTACCTAAAAATGGCAACACAATAGTAATCAAAACCCTGGTGTAGGTCGTGAAGTGATGGTACTTAGCTCTGACGTAACTAGGAGAGAGGGGCTCAGGTGGTGGTGAGTGTGGAATGCACACTTCAGGTGCCCTGAATGAGCTCTGGTAGGTTGCGTGGGTGGATGCTAAATGACACTGGCTAGTGTCACTTGTTGAAGACATTGCGGCATACATTGGTGGTCTCGGCAGGACTTGAAGGTGAGTTCGCGGTCGATGGCGCAGTTGTTGTAGATGCTTTGAATCTCGGAGGTGGTGCTCCATGAGGGAGCCGGTTGGGCTAGCACGTCTCAAGACTATGTATGCCCGAGACTAAAGGCCACACTACAAATGCAGATAGGCCCGGTGCACGGGTCTACATAGTCGCTCAATTGCTTGATGGCTGACGTCGGGGGCTGCTGAACCTTCTCTCCCACTCCATGGTGGCTGCGTACAGTNAGTCGCTCAATTGCTTGATGGCTGACGTCGGGGGCTGCTGAACCTTCTCTCCCACTCCATGGTGGCTGCGTACAGAGAAGCGTGTGGGTCAGTCACTTGGGGGTGGCAGCGGGTTTATCATTAATTCTCGCTTCTGGCTGGGTGGTTATCGACCGGGCATTGCCGTGCTATGCGTTTAAAAGAGTCTGCCTTAGAAGGGACGTCTTGATGAAGATGCCCATAGTTGGCAGAGTTCTCAGTCTGAGTTGAGCAGCTTTCACGTGCTATTTGAGACACGCGTCACTTTAACTGAGAGTGGGGTTTGTATTTGCTTGGCGACATATATGTCGAAAAAATTAAGTGACTGAAAGTGTCGTGCACTGAAGAAATTTTACTTTGTTAAAAACTGCTATTCCATAATTGTTTGGGAAGTGTTGCTACGTTAATCTTGTCACAAAATGAGAGGACAGTGTGCTCCTGTCTGTGTAATGTGACTTGTGTCAGACAGAATATAAAATCTGAAGGGATCAAATACGTAACTGTTTTCAGCGTTGTCTGTTGATCAGGAAACAAGTCATTTTACCTCTTAAAAAATTAATGTATTTATCTGTGTAAGTTAGAGTTGTTTTTTATGCCTACTGTGAGGCACTTCTATTTTTTTAATAACAATTTCCACCAATATAATTATTTGTTATCTGTAAATAATAGTAAACGTAAAAAAAATTGATAACAGTAATGCTAACCATACTATGTTTTTAATGTTACATAGTATATTATTATTATATTACCGGTGAATAGTTTCCTTTAATGTTCAATAAATTATGCAAAAAAGAAAACAAAAAAATATTTTTTTATGTTTTAGTAANAGTCGCTCAATTGCTTGATGGCTGACGTCGGGGGCTGCTGAACCTTCTCTCCCACTCCATGGTGGCTGCGTACAGTGAAGCGTGTGGGTCAGTCACTTGGGGGTGGCAGCGGGTTTATCATTAATTCTCGCTTCTGGCTGGGTGGTTATCGACCGGGCATTGCCGTGCTATGCGTTTAAAAGAGTCTGCCTTAGAAGGGACGTCTGCACTTCTACTTTTTTAATAACAATTTCCACCAATATAATTATTTGTTATCTGTAAATAATAGTAAACGTAAAAAAAATTGATAACAGTAATGCTAACCATACTATGTTTTTAATGTTACATAGTATATTATTATTATATTACTGGTGAATAGTTTCCTTTAATGTTCAATAAATTATGCAAAAAAGAAAACAAAAAAATATTTTTTTATGTTTTAGTAAAATAAGGATGGTTTTTCGAGAAAAAAATAACACCACTTTTCAACACTACTTTTTAGAAGAAAATTGCACCACTTTTCAATAACAATACTAGTCATTTATAGGTCTCTAACCATGAAACATTATGGAGATATGACAGAACCACAAATAACAATGTTACATGCAGGAATGTTATAACAGGGTTCTACTGTATATTGTAACTGTTTTAAATGTTCAGTACATATCAAATGAAGAGTATTAGGTGTGTATTCCGTATCTCATATCCAATACTACAATGGCGAGTCAGTGCACAGGTTGTAGTGTGACTTTATTAAATGTTCACAGAGTGTTTGGGAGAAGCGAGGAGAAGATGGTGAATTTTTTAGTTAAGTACGATATTCGGGCTCCGGCAGTCGACTGTCAAAAGTACAGTCGACTGTCAAAAGTACAGTCGTGGTCCAGCCAAGTTAGTGTTGAACATGAGGGTTTTCTACTGGTGCCGAAGACACGATTCGGATGGTATCAAATGTAACTCTACAAGCTGTCGGCCACAACAGGCACTTTCCTCGATCAGTCCAAAATGTCGCAGCAAAAAATCCTTAAGCTATGTTTGCTATGGTGCTTGCTGAGAAACCCACACCATCATGCAATCATGGAAGAGATTCAATGCTCTGCTAAGACAGTCGTCGTGTGGTCTAATTTTTGCAGAGAAGTGTGCATCAACTGGCTATATTCTCATCGACAGCGCATGGGTGAGCCTGGTACCACAGTGGAAATCAACTAATTGAAACTGGAAAAGAGAAAAAACCACAAGGGCCGTAAAGTTGGACAGTAGGTTTTCGGCGGAGTTCAGCAACATGATCCATCCAAATACTTCTTGGTGCCCATCAGCAGAAGAAATGCCAGCACGCTGATCATAAGGGAATGGGTGAGACCAGGCAGCTCCATCATTTCCGATTGCTGACGTGGTTACAAGTCACTCGAGGCCTATGGCTACCGCCACCTCCATGTAAATCACAAAAAAAGAATTAATTTGCAGAGAAAAGAGCGGAGTCGTGCATCATCCCAACATCTATCGACTGGCCGGTGAAGAAATGTCTGTTCATACCCAAACCATCAAGGGAAACTGATGCTCCGTCCAATTTAACATGCCATGCTTTGGTAGACGAAAGCAGTTTTGGGAAGAATACCTCGCAGAATACATTTGGAGAAGGAATCATCCCTACCGAGGCCAGCTGCACTCGTTCCTGAGGTATGTTGCTATGATGTACATCCAGCCCAAGACATTTCCAGCAACATGCAGGTAATTACACTTTAATTTTTTTTAGCCTATGACTGAAATGTTTTAGTATTTTTCAGTGGGCGACCGGAAGGTAGTGTGTGTGTGTAATTGAATTTTTTTTTTCAGAGGACGACTAACGAGTGGATGACTTAATATTTTTTTGCTTTGCCACATTTTGTTTGCATGTATATATGAAACGTTACTGGAAAAATTCTAGTAATTTAAGGTAAACAATAATTGTGTATATAATATCAATTACACATTTCCGTTCACAAGGGAAGTGTTAATTGCCTAAAGTAAAAAATAAATAAAATCACGTTATATTTTTGAAATATTTATATTTAAATTCTAAACATAAAATACAATTTTTGATATTTAAATGCTAAACATTAAATATAAGCATCATTAGAATTTCTTATGTTATAGAAAGCCTTCACGAACACCTGCTTTTGTTAAAAATGCATAGTATTCTTTGGTTAACCATTCTAAAATAAGTATAATTCATTCTGTTATTTTATCATTCCTCCAAAACAAACTGTTCAATTTTCTGTTTTAAATCACTCACTCGTGACCAAAGTAGGTCTTCTTGTTCGGGCACAGTGGTTTCAGATCTTTGTCGGTCGTCAGTTTCTTCATGCAGAGTTTCTTCATCTTCTGTCGGTGGTTCGTTGCAGTTCAAGTCTTCCAAATCATTGTTCGTCAGTAAAATGCATGACGAATTTCTGTTTCTGAAATTGTATGCGCGATTGCTGTTTCTCGTACCAAAAACAGTCGATAAAAATAAGTTGTAGTCTGCTTCTCCTGGACAAAGCGTCATACCAATTACCTATTCTAGAGTAGAAACAGCATGATCGACTGCTAGTATCTGTTACGTTTTCTTCTTCCATTCTAATATATTTCTTCATGTCAACAGTGTAGGTTTATATAGAAAAGGTTTTGCTGAATTATTTTAATATAGACATGTGACTTTCCATATTTGGTTTAAAAAGAAATATATTAACACATTCCCCTCCCCCTAAATAAAACTACTTTTTATAATATGACTTTCCATATTTGGTATGAATCGAAAAATTACACAATATCTCCCCCCTCCCCCTGCATTACATTTTGAAGGCGACTTTCTATACTTGGGAGAGAGAATCCATGCTCCCCTCATTAGCACTTTTGTTAGAGGACGAATGCAATTTTTTCAATTCGATTGCAGTGTACATAAGGAAGCTTCGTACCTGTAGTAACATCGTAGGACTCTACTAAATAAGCATCATGTTCTTTAGTGTGCATGGATTTGACGGCAACCAGGGTTTTGTGGTGAAAGAGTCTTCAACTAGGTATTTGAATGGTAAAACGGAAACTTGGAAATTCCTTCTTCCCTATTCATGGGAATGTTTGAGTGAAAAAGATAAATACACAAATAGATGGTGACGAAAAATTTACATAGCTTAATATGGAAGGAAGGAAACGTTTCTTACATGGAGTTGGGCCAGGAATATCATGAACTTATAGGTAGATACAGCTGGGACACTTCACAAAAAAAATGGTTAATGGAATTAATTGGTAGAGAGATCAAAATTGTAGACGTTCAGATCGAATACGTGTGGCCAGCATAAAAAGCCCTTAAGAAAATGTACACCATCCAACATAGGTGTTGGAATTATGCATTGTGCAATACTTGTACTCCTTGCAACGTAGAATGATTAGAAGTTTTGTGTGGAAAAAATATGTATCAGTTGTTAAATTAATGTACTATTTCACGACATTTACCCAGTTAGATAGTTATTATTATAATGTAGGTTAACGTTAATGTATATGTAATAAGACTGTTATGTTGTTGCTACGCACACACCAGCTCGCAATTTGCAGGTATATGTTTATATAGTTTATAAAATGAGATTCTAATTTTATTATACATTGCATTTGTATGAAGAGTTTCCATTAATATCTTTATGCACTAAAAATGGTAGAAATTTAACAGGAAAATATAATTATATGGCAGTTCATGTTTTCAGAAATAAGCACACAATAAATAAAAAGATAAATATTTCATTAAAGATTATATTACTTACAATACAGCCCACAAACATTAAAAATTGCATTATTTACATTAAAGCACACTTGCTCCTTCCTAATTTTTATTTACAATTACAATTTCAATATTACTTACTTCTTATTACCCCTTTTTGCTTTCTATCTTTTACTTTCTAATAAGTCTTTGGTTAAGAGAATAACACTACTCTCTGGTTTAAATAATTTTTGTTCTAATACTTTAATTATTTGTTCAAATACATTTTGCGGTAGTACTTGTTCCACTTGTCCTGGGGTCCCGACGTCCTTTAACTTGTTCGTGGTGCTTGTATTTTCTCTGGCGTGTGGCTGAATGTTTGTGAAGTTGATAGGTCGAGGGGTTCCGGCGTAAGGCTCCTTACGATACAAAGTTCCGGTCCTTCGATGTTCATCACTGTGTAGCTTCCTACTTGTGGTCCTGGCGTATGGCTCCTTACGCTGTGAGGCTCCGGTGTATAGCTGACTGGTTCTGGTCTTGGAGGAGTTGTTCGTCTTGGGAAATGGTTCCTGAAGCCAGTTTCCGGTCTTGTTCCTCAGACACGTGGGCTCCCAGTGTATGGCCCCTTGGGATGCCGACGAGAGGCCCCGTTGCCGTGTGACATAGTAGTATTTGTTTTCTCAATATTGATACGACGTAAGGCCTGTGTGCTGTGCAGCATGGCCCTGGCGTTGGATCGTAGTTCGGTTCACTTTGATTGTTGTCCGGCTCTGATGTTAGATCGTAGATCGGTAGCTGTGCGACATTCTGCAGCATCTCAATTAGGTTGTAGATCGGCTGCCGTTTGACTTTCTGTATCATCCTGACATCTATTCTCTGCATTTGTATTCGTAACAACTGCGGACGCCAGAAGAACACTTGGCGCTATTTTGGAGCATTTGATCTCTCCATGTTTTAACTGTTGCAAATGCATCCGGACGAGAGTTTATATACAAGAAATTACCCACTTTTCCCTCTGCGATTCACGTCACTTGACGACGTTAGCTGTATTCATTACATGTTCTGTAAGCTGCTGCAACGTGACATGTTTTTTACAATAATTATTGCGCATTGCTTAGCCAAGGTTGCCGAGGTAGTATAAATAGTGGGAAACTTTGCAAGTACGCCACCATACCAACAGGACAGGGAGCATAGCTCGCAATTCCTGTTACTATCACTGATAGTTTACTTTTTATTTCATCATGTTTCACAACATTCAGGGGTTTCGCTCCAATAACGAAAATGTTATGAAGACAATTTCTGCATGGTATATGGATGGAGGACAGAATAGTATAGTCTCCTTCCTCCCTTTTCATGGGAATCTTTGGCACGTAAAATAAAACTACCAATATTTGGTTAACCAGAAATGTTGTGGGAGGAAGGAATATTGCTGTACAAAAATTTACAAGACGCGTTTGAAAATTTAATTCATAAATATTCCTAGCAGACGATTTTGTTTGTGGGTCGTCCCAAAAATCATGGTTAGAGGTATATCTGCAATGATATGTATATTGTCGACATACAAACAAAATACAGTTGCCCATTTTTGAATACTTTACAGGAAATGTACACCACAAGTCATTTATGCACACGTTCCACCCTTGCGTGGATATGTCCCATGTGTAATGTGGAACAAATGCATATGGCATGTAAATAATGTACTATGACAATATTAGAGTAAATTATTTGTGTGTTGGAGAGAAATTTAATGAATGTTGAAGAACTGTAATGTAAATGGTACGTAAATAATATGGCATTTACGTACCATTTATGCAAGAAATGTGCAAGTTTCCTTTTCCTGTATAGAGACTACAAGCTGGTTGGACCGAAGCAACCTTTTTTCAGTTCCAGGTCTTGTATAATTTTAATAATGTGGTTTTGTTCAGCACATTTTTACATTATGTGATTATGTTTTTTCTTCAGTAGAGGACTTTGTATTTGTAATGTTTTCAAAGGTTTACCTGTAACTGGATACGGAATATCTTGCAACCACTAATACATTTTTTTCAGCAGTCAATATGTTACTGTGTACTTTGATGATGTATTTTTTTCAAATGATGACCATGAAATTTTGATATTTATCACCTATGTATTTGTTTATGCATAGTCGAATAACGTGTGAATTTATGTATGGCTGTATGATTTTTCTACTTGTATATAAGGCCCCCTGAAAGTGGTAAATAAAATTTCCAAATTTCATCACAAAAACTATTAAAAGCGGTACAAAAATTTACTTAAAAACATAAAGGTGGTAAATAAAAACATTAAAGTGGTAAATAAAAATTTTACTGTTCGTCATGAATGTTTGAAAATCCAGTGCAAAAAACTAAGAAACAATGAAATTGTGCCTTGTAAGTAATTAAACTGGAAATAATTCATTAAAAAAAAACAGGATTTTCACATTTCACATTACTGGCTACTAAAAAATTATATATTATTTACATTATAAATGTTATCTGATGATTACATTTTGACACAGCACTACAAAATGTAAAAGATACAGTACAGAAAAATATACATACATTTTGGCACAAACAGAGTTCACTACTGAAACAAGTGTAAAATAGATAAGTGCCAATATATGTAGAGACAAAAAATTTAGACTTCCAACTTAAGAACACACACAATAATTCACCACTAAGGTTTGAAAATGAGAATACTAAAATCCTATCACAAAAATAAATACATCTTATTCAAAACAGTGTAAATTTACATGCTAGCACCAAAGTATTTGGCAAGCATTAGCTCAATGTTGTTCGGTTTTAGGCCNATAAATGATACAGTACAGAAAAATATATGCAAATTTTTGCACAAACAGAGTTCACTACTGAAACAAGTGTAAAATAGATAAGTGCCAATATATGTAGAGACAAAAAATTTAGACTTCCAACTTAAGAACACACACAATAATTCACCACTAAGGTTTGAAAATTAAAATACCAAATCCTATCATAAAAATAAATACATCTTGTTCAAAACAGTGTACATTTACATGCTAGCACCAAAGTATTTGGCAAGCATTAGCTCAATGTTGTTCGGTTCTAGACCTGTCCGCAAATCAGTTAAAATGTGTCCACATGCAGAGAAAGCCCACTCGCTGTCTGCATTTGATGTGGGAATCCACAGCATGGACACAACTTGTGACACAAAAGTTGAATGTTGCTCACGTAGACCATGCAAAACATTGAGGACATCAGCAGTTTGCCCTTCTTTCAAAATTCCTGAAACTTGCTGTTGAAAAGTAAGATAGCCTTGCAGGAATTCTGTCTGCGTGAGTGTGTTCAACAAAGGAAAACTTCCTACAGACGCAAACAATTTTTCATCAACGATGCTGTTTGTTATATTTCTGACACCAAACAATTGGTCAGTGGTTGCAAAAAATTGTTTTTCTGTGTCTTTATCCTTAAGACTGTGTAGTTTGGAGTGACACTTCAAACCCACAATTTTTAGGTCTTCCTTCATTGCACACTGCTTAACCTGTGTTGGCAGTTGAGTAATAGCAGCAGAGGTTTTTTCTCAACCTCTGATAACGAGTATAATTTGTGACACAGGATGTACTGTGTGACCTCAAGTTCCACAATGTTCTCAATAAGTGTAGTGCAGTGATGTGTTCTACTAAAAAAAGTGCATAGCACTTCACGGTGTCACACTTGGTGATACTTAAGTTGCTGAAATAGTTTGTAGCACTACCCTCAGCTTCCGTTTGCTGAAATAATTCAATCAGATCTTCAAGATATTCTGCAATGTACTCTACAGAATGAAACCAGTAGTTCCACCTAGTCAGCACTGGTACTGGAAAGAGGGTGGCTTTCTTTTCCCCTCCAGGATACTTTTCCTTCAGGAAAGATACATATCTGTGTGTTCTCTTATGAGCATTGAGAAATGCTTGTTTGGCATTTTGAACACACAAATTCAATTGTTGCAGTGCAACACTCCACAAACTAGCTACTATGTTAAGTTGATGTGCCCAGCACCGAACATGAACCATGCTTTTGGAAAATACCACCCTCAAAGAGTCCATTCATTTAGTCATGTAGCGTGCAGAGTCACTAACCACTGCTACAACATTTTCATATCTGATTTCATGCTGCACTACCACAGACAAAATTGCTCATGAACACTCGGTGCCATTAGCATTCTCCAGTTATTGTATACCACCTACAAATACACGTTGTTCATCAATGTCTGAAAGAACACGTTGACCTGTGCCATATTCAACGTAGAAACTCAGCTGTCACAACGCATGCCATTACCAACCCCCCTCCCGCAAGGAGCCCCCGGTAGCCACCTGCCTCAGAACACGTGGCAGCAATTAACGCCTGCGGCGAAGCCAGGCCGGAGCAAGGGAGGCAGTTACATGTGTCAAGGTTGCCTCGGACCCCCCCCCCCCCCCTAGNAACTTGTACACGCCAAAGAAAGGACGAGATAGTCTGGCGATTTCCGCCGACGAGAGAATAAAACACGTGCTGAAAACGGATATGCACCGAGAAAAGGCTGACAAGCTTGGAAGTTTGTGCCACGAACCCCCCTTCACTCCTAGCAAAACGCAGAAAAAGCAGACAGGGTTCGTCAGTGGCACCGTAGGCTTCCCCCTCCACCTGCAAGAGAGCCTTGGCACGTGGAGGATGTGGCCATTGTTCAGCACCTCCCCCTTTCCTCTTTCCCTAACAAGGAAAGAACTGTGTAAGGTTCTAAGGGAGGATGGAAATAGTTTAAAAAGCCAAGTTGTGAGACAAGGAGGGATCAGTTACGTGAGATCAGTCGGACCAGTCAGTTAGAATTGCGCACCGAGAGAGGAAGTCCGTCGGGACGCCGAGAGGCCGGGGGGTTGGACCCCAGCAGAGTTAGTCACGTTAGGCATGTCAGTTGAAGTAAGTCAGTCAGATACATGAGTATCGGGACAGTTAACCAGTAACTCCGCGCACCGAGAGTCAGTTCGCAAAGACAGTCAGTCCGTGATACCCCGTCGCCGGAGAGCGACAAGCGGCAGGTGGCGGCGCTCGGATGTGTCACACCAGGACGCGTATGGCGTCAGGCATCGGGAGCCGGATCGCGGACGTCAGCCGAGTCAGTTACAACCATACGCCGAGAACAGGAGTCGAGTGGTGAGCTTCAACGAGGAGAGCCACGTCGAGCGAGTGGGAGTGGTGCAGTGCAACCCCATGCCGAGAGGCGACTGGCAGGGTGGGGGCCCGCCAAGGGTCCCTCGCTGGGACGTGGTAGGAAGGTAATCCGTCAGTTACAACCCTACGCCGAGAACGGGAGTCGAGTGGTGAGCTTCTACGAGGAGCGCCACGTCAAGAGAGGAAGTTGAGTCCAGTGCAGCCCAGCACCGAGAAAGCGGAAGCTGGGTGAGGGCCCGCCAAGGGTTCCTCGCCGGGACGAGGGAGACAGTCAGCCAACGCCAAAGGAGGAAGCCCGCTGAGTGCAGCATGCCAACGGCCTGTAAAAAGGGCCACCCAACTCATCAGAACGCAAGTTACCGCCGGAGCAACCCCAAACAGCAGAATACAGTTAAGTAACAACGTCATCACTCAGGGACGTGTCCTGTCACCTAATGCCCCTCATGGCGTCGGAAACATTAGCCAGAACACTGTAATCAGCCCTTCAGGCTCTGAATTCGCAGGGGCAGTCAAGTATGTGTAATTCCCGCAAAAGTGCCGGGAATGTGGGTATGAATTCCCAGTCAAATAAACCTGTTAAAACCAAGACATGATGAAGTTATTGTTTGATATACCCTTAACCTTCAAGGCAACTTATAGTCTGTGCCTGGTAACATTAACTCAGATCCTATGAACCACTCTGTATCACACAGGTGGGGAGTAGCGCCAACGTATCAAAACAACAAATACGCAGCACCCCATTCTGTTTGTGGTTTCATCACACATGATGCAACTTTTCTTGTTTTTTAAAGCCTCCTTTAATTGGGTGAAATTATCCTCTCCAATTTTTGGGACATAATTTTCCCTCAGGACCTAAGCCATTGGAATATCTCCCTAACCTGAAATAAAAGTGAGAAATTGGGTAGGCTTCTTCTTTCTTTATTTTTAAAACCTATTAATTACTTCTAATTAACACAAGCTTGTAAGGAAAATTCAGACAAATTGCTGTATTTTCTGGTTTGTATTTGTAATCAATATTTAATAGCAAAAGAAAAAGGATCCTAAAAATTTGACATGTAGGCCTACATTGGAAACGTGATTTTAAAGCACTAAATTAAAATTGTTGGTTTATTACATTTACGATATGTTGATTTTATGGTGACCTATGAAGATAGATAGAAATTTTCTCATAAAATGGGAAGACATCGTCTGTGCATCACTGTGCAAAAATATAAACAAAAATTACAGATAGAAGAAAACCCTGCATTTACATGCTTACCTGGTACATATTTTCGAAGCCAATTTTTCAAAAACTCGTAGTCTGCCTTTTCAATAGGTATGTTAGCTGCAAGCAACATTTTCATTTTCTTGTTTATTTTGTTTTGTTGTCAGACTTCTAGCAATTGCGCTAACAATGCTCAGTTGTTTAGGGGTGCTATTGTTTTTTAGGTAGAATTCTCTTTTTTTAGTTTGTGCATATCAACTTGTACATGTTTTTTGCATGTGTCTTTGCGTTGCCGTTCAACACGGCTGTCGCAGTATTTGCACACCATAGTTTTGTTTTGTTCATCAAATATGAAGAAACCATTACTTTTAAATTCCTGTTCCCGTTCATGCAAGGAAAGAATTTTTGGCATATTAAACAATGTCTCAGTATTAAAATCCGTTAACACACGTAACAGAGAACCCACGCAAAAACAAATAGTAAAGTAAATACCAAATAAAAACACTGGAAACTAGTGTTGTCAACTTAGGTGTATAATCTACACTAGGCAAAGAATTAAGAAGCACCAGGAACTATCCTTTTTTTTAAATACGAAATAATACTGATTTCAACCTCACAACAGAATAATTGAAAATTTTATTATTACTGTTTACAAACATACCGCGTATACTATTCCACAGATGGTATTGTGACTTGAGAAAGCAAAAACAAGGCAATATGTTACACAAAATGGCATCTGCGGTGCGGTGGTGGGCGTGCGAACTACGTACATCTTTCCCTTGCACAGCAGCATAATTATTTTCTCATGTGCTGCATCTATGGCCGAGCTCCAACATGTTTACATATTATGCGCATGCGCGATGAAGATTTTTTTTATGAACGTGAGTGAACAAATTATTGCAAGAGTTAAAAACTATTCACTTATTCTCATTTTTTTACCCACTTGTAAACTAAGTTAAAACATTAAAATGTACTGTATGTTGACAAATTTCTTAACATGTTTTGGGAGTAAAATTCTTTTTTAATGCAAATATCTCGTAAATAAGTCGCACTCCACTTTCTGTAGCAGTTTCTTGTAGTACAAATGTGCAGCTTATACATGCAGAAATACGGTATTTTGCCACCGAGTGTTAAAATGTGAGTGCGTGTTTGCTTTGCAATACTATAAACAACATTTTACTGGAAAAGTGGCTTTTTTTTAGCACATTTAAGTCCGATATGCCATATTTTGCGTAAAAACTGAATTTTGTGACAATTTCACATTTTTTGTTGTTTATTTGCGATCGCGAAAAGTCCATGGCCATACTTATATACACTGCTTAACACTTTTGGTACTTGTTGTATCTTGTTTATATACTTGTTGTGTCCTGTGATGTTTGTTTAGGCTTATGTAGCATCAGATACAGGATACGGAATAATTACAGAGTATTAAATACACACTACTTCCACATGAAAGACTACTTTTAAAAAGTCTTTTTCATAAAAATTTTGATACTGGATCAAATCGAACCACCTAAAAACTGACAAAAAGGCAACCATGCAAATGTACTTACCACTTTTATGCTGTTGGCATTGTTATTGTCTTGAGTTAAAAGTCGTTTAGCGATACTTCTGCGCTGCTTTTCATCATCTTTCTGCAGATGTATCTTCCAACCATTGTTCGACTCCACCATTACTGCACTGCAAAGAATACACCATATAACGCACCAACATTGTATTACTAAAAACTTCTAAAAGATTATAGACAAACTGCTGAAACACAGCTACTGTTGAATGTGTATGACTCAACCGTACAGGGACACGCACACAAACAGTTCTTCAATCCTCATTCATTTTATGCACAGGTGTTGATCAGACAGTCCAACTTGCACACAAAGTCCTTATTTCCCTACAAGTCCCTCTTAACACTGACGAGCCACGGGCAATGTCCATGATCCCTCTGAGCATCCACCTCTGTTGCACTCTGCCCCATGCTAAGCCAGTAATGTCAGTGTGAGGTCCACCGCAGCCTGGTCATAGGAAACCTGCACGCCTGCTTTAGAGGTTAGGTTGTATTCTGCCCCTTGGACCAACTTTCCAGGCAGAGGTATTAAATGCACATCCCGTTTGCACAGCGGAGAAGCAAGCTCTCTCTCTCTCTCTCTCAACCCTGGCCAGACGGTGGATAAGAAGTCCATACCGCAGTGCTGGCATATTTGTGCCAGATGCCTAGATCTTTACCTGACAGGGGTCGCCCAACTATCGCCGTACAAGTAATCAACTTTCTTGGCAGTCAGGTTATCCCCATCCTTTAGCCATCCTGAGCATAGCTCGGTTTTATGTGGTTTATTTACAATAAACCCATACAAAAAATACCTCAGTCTTTTACTGTTCTGTTCGCCACTTCTCCTACCCAACAATCTGCTGCCCTCTATGACTCGGACACAATCCACATGAGTTGGTCGTGTAAAAACCAGGGGTGGGTAACTTAACAAAATGTGCAGCAGTAATGCCTTTTTTTCCGATACGTTATCCACGTGATTACGGTTATCAAAACTGAGTCAATATAGTTATTTGTCATAGTAACACATTGAAAAATACTTTTTAATACAGGGTACAGTCAATAATGTTACTGCGAAAATAGGAATCTTTCTGTTATTTCAATAACGTATCATATTAAATAACGTTATTAGGCAGAACTAATGAAAAGTTATTTTCAACATTTCGTTACAAAGTATACAATTTCCGCAAAAACCTCAAATGTTTTGTTGTTTTCAGTATGTTACTTATGTGGTTACTTTTTTCAATGGACCAGATATAACGGTATTTAGAACATTTGGTTACAATCTATACCATTCCCGCAAAAACAAACTGTGTTTTGTTACTTTCAGTGTGTTACTAATTCTGTAACTTTTTTCACCCTACCCAATATAAAGGTATTTTGAATGTTCTGTTACAATATTTACCGTTTCCACAAAAAAAGAAAGAGTTCAGGTATTTCAGTGCTGTTATTTATCGAATAACTTCATTCGCCAACCCCAATACAAAGTTATTTTGAACGTTTCGTTACAATCTATACCGTTATCACAAAAACAGAAATTGTTCTGTTTTTTCAGTGATGTTATTTACTGAATAACTCCATTCACCGGATACTATATGAGGAACTTGGAATAATTTGTTACAGTCTGTATCGTTTCCTTGAAAATGGAAAGATGTTATAATTTCAGTGATGATGTCAATCATAAAACATTATTCATCGAACCCTCTATATTGGGTTATTCTGAAGCAACAGAGAGTGTTGGAGTTGGTTGATAACGTTATTCAATAATATCAGAATACATCAATAATGGCGTAAAAAATTAGCATGTTCATTCAAAATGGGATATACTATGCCAAATGTTGCAATTGGTCAATATGGGAATGTTTTGCTAAACCTTGAAGATGATTTATTATAACGCACTGGACGAACTCAGTTATTTTATAAACTGCCAAAAAGTTTTTTTTGGGTCAGTAAAATGTGATATTCATATGATATAGTTATTGTCACTAGTGGTAAAACACACCAAATAAGACCCAAACAGGAAATATTTTTTCAGCTTGTCAAACTATAGTCGAGGAATGTCGTGCTGCAGGTACGATTATTACAATTACGTAGCTCCCTAAATGTTGCTGTAATTTAATGTGTATACGGTAATACATCAATATAACCCATGGTCACAATTACTCCAGCCCTTTATGACTGAGTATTCTTTGTAGGGTGATGACTACGGCATTTTGTGTACAATCCACTGTATGTACGGCACGTGCATAACTGCTCTCTCTCCACTTTTGGCAGCTGAGTCAGGGACCGACATTGTAATTGAACTGGTGCCGCGGGGGTGCAGTGGCTAGAGCACTCGCCTCCCACCAAGATGAACCGGTTTCAATTCTTGGCAGAGGCCCTCTCGGATTTTCGAAAGTGGGAATCATCGGACGATGTCTTTGTTTGTTGGGTTTTCTCTGGGATTTTCCATTTGCTCCACCCTTGCATTACGGCGCGGCTCCACTCTCACCTAGCTTCACCATCATCAGCTCCCAAGACCTCAATGTTAAGAGCCGCCCAAATCTCTCTGCTGAAATTTAACAGGATATGGAAATAACATCTCAAAAAATAATGCCATTCTCATGTTGCTGAAATGAAAAGAGGAGTGGGAGGGGATGCATTTTCGTGAAAGTGAATTCAGAAATACAGTATGTAATTTTCTTATTCGTACAATTAAGTTTTATGAAAATGTTTTTTTTCTTATAGTTAAATTAATTGTTCTGTACCTTTTGTTTAGCAAAACCAATATTCTAGGTCATTTGTTTTATTTATTATACAGAATTACATAGTTTGTTGTACGAAAATATAAAACTAACACAAAATAAAACCAGGGAAATTTAATTTTATCATACCTCATTGTTATTAATATAGTTGACAAAATTAATTAATAAAAACCACAAAACCGAAATTTTATTATCATTTGGAGTACCCTTTGGTTTTAATAAATGCTTGGCATCTGCTATTAATGGAGTTGACTAGTCCCCCACACCTTTCATGACTAACGCTGTACCATTCTTCAGTCACTACTTTTTTTAGCTTCTGTTTCAAAGAAATAAACTGGTGACAAAAGAAAAATGAACAACCCTAAAGCGGTGACGTAGAAACACCATATGCGCATGGGGCACTTGATAGAGGGCAGTACATGCAATGATCAACAGTCCTGTGCTGTGGACCGAGTCGGAACCGCGTACGAGGCATAACACAGCTAAGCCCAATACAACTGTAGATGATTTGGTGAAAGATTATTCTGTTGTTTCAAGCATCGGCCTGTGTGTAGTTAAGTATTGTAGACAAGCCACGACTGCACAGACAACCACACTTTGTGCATTTAACAGACTTTGAACGAGTCGTATTGTGGGCCTGAGGGAGGCTGGATGGTCCTTTCGAAGAATTGCCCAAAGCGTAGGTCGTGAAGTGTTTGACAACCTGGTTCCAGACGGCAGTGGCACGCCTGGACCCCCACATCAGACGAGCAGCCATTGCCATTGCCATTCCCACGGCGACCGCCGCACAGATTAGGGTCACTATTGCACCCAGGGTTTCAGCTAGGACCATCACCAACCGTTTTCTGGACGCTGCGCTGCAATCAAGGGTGCCGCTCATCAGGTCTCCTCTCACACCTCATAAACATGCAGTCCATCTCAAATGGTGTTGCAAACAATTCAACTGAATGGTGCGGAGTTGTGTTTAGTGATGATAGCAGATTCTGCATTGGTGCCAGTGACTGTGTTTTCAAGTGCGGCGTCGACCAGAGGAGCGGCAACAACCAGTGTGTATACGGCAACAACATACAGGACCAAAACCTGGTATCATGGTCTGGGGATCAATAGCCTACAATGACCATACGCCTCTGGTGTTTGTTGAGAGAACACTGAACAGTGAACACTACATCCAGAACATCAACCAGCCCATTTTGTTGCCATTCCTGCAACGCCAGCATATGTCCTCCTCCAGCAGGACAATGCCCGTGAATACATGTCTCGTGTTACCCAACGTGCTCTCGAATGTGTTCATCAACTCGCCTGGCCAGCACGATCAGCCGACCTGTCCCCCGTGGGATATGGTGGGACGGCGCTTGGTGCGGTCTTCAATACTGGCAACAAACCTCCATCAATTGCAACAACAGGTGGAATAAGCATGGAACACTATTCCCCAAGATGACATCCGTCACCTTTATGATCGTCTGTACGCACGACTGCAGGAATACATCATCGCTAAAGTGGGCTACACAAATACTGACGTTGTTCAAGACAAACTATAGCAACTAGCATCTACTCCTACGGAAAGAGAGGAAACTCAAACATATAACTTGTGTCACTTATTTTAACTTCCAACTCTGTGAGAAAGACGGCAGTGACAAACCTTACGTGACAAGAATTGGAAACACAAACCTGCGCATGCGCACAACAGCCCTCCCCCAACCCCTACCCACCTATTTTTTGTTTCTATTTCGTAGAATATTTTTTGTTTACGTTTTATGCATAGGCGCGTTTAACCTACTTTGGATTTTAAATAAAGTATGTTTTGTGTATGCTTATTTGTAGTTCTAAACCATGGCAAATTACTACAGTTAATATTTATTACATGAACACAATCACAATCAAAAATACGGTATGTGTTACTAGGCAAACATGAATGACAGTTCATGCACTTAGAATGACAAAAGAAATGGCAGTTAAATATATTTTTAACTATGCTTTCCTTGTACTTTCAATGTATTGTTAATATATATAATATTGAATGTTGAATGTTGATAACTTACAATATAGTTGGGCGTTATTACAAAGTACTTGATTCTGGTTTGTGTAAATAACCGACTAGTATAAAGTAAATAAAATGCACAATGTGTAACACTACTTCAAAGCAATTGTTGTGGAAATGCTAACTAAGATTACAAAACAAATTAAAATAACTAATAAACAATAATTTGTTGCTTACCACAACACAACACAACATGTTTACTCAAATCTTATAACATTTACATAAAATTGGCAACATCACACTCGTCTGTACATTATGTGTTCATACAGATCAGGTGGGCTGCAGAAATTTTTGTTACCTGGAACAGTGATTGACTCTGTAATCCCCCAAATGCGGAAGGCGTGATGTTGCATTATAAGTGAAAATGAGCATTGTACACACATGCTTCAGCAAGAAATGACAGTACTCATACATAAATATGACTATCAATCATGTAATTTTAAGGTAGGCTTAATACAAACCTTACAATTATTCTGAAATAACTTTGCAAAAATGTCACGCATAAACGTAAATATAAAATACAATTTAATTTTGCAATTTTAAACTTGGCTAACCAAACCCACAGAACTTTACTTACCTTAATATGCTTAAAATACAGGTATTCCACACAAATACATAAGTAACAAAGAGACAGGGGTTCTGAAGGAAAGTACCTTTATTTTGAAATATGTAATTTAATTTTGTGCATTTACTCAATCTTACTACAATATTAACAGAAAAAAACTTAGCCTGCCAGTCAAATAATATAGGTTAACAAGAAACATAACAATTCAATCCCCTTCGATTCCTTTATTATTCCATGTGACTACACATTTGTGTAATGTACGTGTAGGCCTAGTGTTGGAATTCAATTCCAAATAAGTAAATGATAAAAAAACTCACATTTATAAATACTGTTCAGCAATTACAACAAACCCAAATACAAACAATTCATAACTGGTACAAAACCATTACAGTTGGAAAATCATCAAATTGCTTAGATTAAAAATTCAACATTACAGCAGATACTTGCATATAGTCCACTCATGGTTACTTCCAACTTCTCTGAAACCCTGATAAAGTTTTACTTCCAGGATATTCCACCGCCTCATGCAAGCTTAATCGAGTTTAGAAAATTACACCAAAGGGATTCGCACACCGCATTTGTGCGTGTTCAGTGTAATAATATTTTTCATAAGAACTATTTCTTACTAGGTATTACCAACACACCTATGGTCTCTCTGTTTTTATTGATATAAACTATAAATAAAATAATATAATTTATAGACAAAATAATTGTAGAAGTTTAATTTACCCAAAAATAAGGCACTTTTATGTTAATACAATTACAAAACAGCTGTGATGCTTGGCATATTTAGGAAACAACCAAACAGGTCATATGTGGGGTTGATTTTTCCAAGGTTTTATCCAAAAAGCTTGAAGAAAATGCATATAGACTATACACAAGGTTCTATACAACCAAATGGTTTCTGTGCTATTTTTGTTTAAAGGATTTAAAAGTATTATCAACATGCAGAGGTAACTTGCTCATGTTTATAAAATAGAAAATATTATCATCTTAATTTAAATTGTAAATTGTACTTGCGTGTTTCATGTATTTCCCCAAGATAAAATTACAGTACATTGATTTTGTATACTGAAAATCACTGACAAAAAAAAACAGCAATCCATTAAGTAAAATACTTTTCTTTTTTTGTTTCAATTTGTTTAACAATTGAATGGTATGAGACTAGATGGCAATGTGTTGTATAATTTTATGGTAGAGTAGAGACAACCTTTTGAGAAATTTTATGTACTATGAAACATGAAGTGTAATTTATCATTGATCTACGTTAAACACACATGAATATCAGGATTTTGCAGTTGTTCTCTACAATGTGCATAAGCAAAGAATACAATTTTGTAAATATTAATATATACAAACTTGAAAAGAATATAATGTCAAGTTTTCTAAAATATTGTTTGCATGATGCTTGAAGAATAACATACACATGCTATCAGTTTCAATAAGACAACCGACAAATCAAAATGTCAACAACGGGAAAATATAATGAAGCAAATATTCAACCAGAAACATAAAACATTTTAGCAATAGGACTTTGGCGAAGAGAGAGGTAAAAATACGAAATACACCGACGTACACTTCAACAATTGGAATCATGTAAGAAAACTAAACGCGCAACATCAAAGCATGTGAAGATTATGTGTGACAACAAGGTAACAGAAAACCAGCTTCAGTCAATACTTCAAAAATAGAAAGAGTAGCGGCTCATCTGAGAGAAAGATTTTTGCACGTTAATTACGCTATATTTTGATTTAACAAGACTTCCTGTGTTGTAAATATGCCGTCACATGATATAATGTTAAGTTTTTAGTGCACAAAAAAAATCTGAACTTCCCAAGTAAGGGTAACACACCTTTTATACTTAAACTGCAATAGAGTGGGTTGAAAGTATTAGGTATCTTGCAGTGGGCATGGGCTTACTGTGTTTGAATTACGGATTTATGTAATTATTCATTTCATGGTTGAGATAAAAAAAAATTACAGAAATATAAGTGCATAGTTACAATTCATTGTTTACGCAAATGACCATGTTGCTGCCCTTGATCCTTATGGCTAAGCACTATGAACGAAAGTAAAACAGTATGCAGCATCTGCCGTTACCGTTAGCATGGAAAATGTCAACTGTGGTAGCTTTCATTCCAGGGCTGTGCAGTATATAGTGAGAGGAGCGTTGCTGCTTTCGCTATTGATAATTAACTAACCGCTGAAAAGTGAGATAAGATGAGAACTGATGTAAGTCACAGCCTTCCACAGTACGGCAGGTCACCGAATTTCATAGGTTACCCGGCAGACTATGTTTCACTGTCAGCTCCCGGACAAGAAGGAGCATATGCACTAGTTACTTTTCGCTGACAAAGAGTTTTATCCACCACAAACATAGACAAGTACAATATCACTGTTGCTTAAAAAAAGAGTCGACTACTGCAGAAAGTAATTTTGCAATTACACCCTTGCCCTTTATTTTAATAACAATTTTCTAGCTCGCAACTGGGCTATCACCCAGCACCCAGCACTGCTTCCCTTTTCCCTCTCCTGTCCTTTCCTAAATTGCCCAACCCCTTTCACCATAGGCAGCTCTTCCCCCAACACATTCCACTACCTCGCTGTTCTCGCCAGCATGAACTGCCTTCCTCTTTCCGTCCACCTCCATAACCTAAATATCAGCCCCAAAATAGTTACTCAATGCAAAATATGTGCCACTCTACTTCTTGAAGCATGAGCAATACCGAACACATAGGGTCGCGCCAATTTAACTGCTTCATATTGTTTCCCTGGATTGTTGCATACATTTTCTCCTAGAATTTGGTAAAAAAAACCATGAAGATGGTAAATCAATGCTTTTTATAAAAAAAAACACACACGCATTCACACACACTCTCACACACACACACACACACACAAAATTGCTTGCACTATAGGAAGCAGAGTTGCACTGATTGTTCTGGGGCCATTTGTGGAATTTTGTGGCCTTTTTTCTACTTCTAATGATTTTCTATTTTTTTTAGTGTATATTACCCCACAATNAGGTTTTCCTGCTTATAGTGTCACTTTCTTGTGGACCCCTGAAGAACCTTATAAGAGGGTTCCACTGTAGTACTATCAATACATACCAATTTCTGGTATTGTGAACATTTCTTTTGGATGAGCCCCTAACTTTTTATATGTACTGAAATATTCACCAGATTCAAAATGGGATTTACCGAGGATAATAGTTCATATGATAAGTCAAATTACTGTCATGCTTTCAGAATTTTTAGAGTAGAGAAGAGAAAAAAAAACATTACAAGTTAGGTAATGGCCAGGCTGTCTCACAACAACTGCAGTCGCTGATTCAGTGAAAATCGCTGATTCCAATCTCTTAGTGATGCATTGGACACATCCCTTCCAGAACAGCCTTAGACTATAAGTCTTATACATATATGTTTTACAAATTTTTTTTAATGAGAAATAACCTGCCAAAGTTTGTCGGCAAAGTTTAATTCCATCCTGTATATTCTAAAGAGTTTTCTTACCCTGGGTAAATCTTAGGTCCATTGATGATCATTTCCCTCAGCTCTTTTACGTTCCATGATGTCACACGGGTGGGATAGGTCAGCACCATTGCAAACAGTTCTGGAATACCCACTTCATCAATGTTTAGATACGGATCTGGAGTGATCACCGATCGTGCTGCATAATTCACTCGTTTTCCCATCATATGCATGCGTATCAGTCCCTCCTTCTTTTCCATTACCTAACAACAACAAAAATGCATTTATGCACTGATGAACATTCACATTAGTTGAAAATAGAAAATACAGATAAAGTAATAAAGACAAGCTAGCATTTACAAATACATATTAATTGAAAATCAAAAATCATACTGTAGAAACCAATACATTGTCAAACCTCTATTTTACAGACACTCACGGATCTCCAAAATTTGTGTCAGTACAACTAAAGTGGCCGTACGAAACGATACGACTGGATTTCGACCCATGTGGCCACCTTTAACACGAAAATTGCATCCAAACAGCTAATTTTGCTAACTGGGTATATAAAGTTGTGTACACATTTCTCTGACAGAAAAATTATGCATTTGTATTGATGAAATATAAACTGATATATTACAAAAATATATTTTGAATAAAATGATACCCCAGATACCCTGAAAAAACTTCAGAGCCTGCTAAAATTAACAAAAACGTGAACTGCAATGCCACGCATAAGCCTAGCACAACAGTCATAATACGATCCATATTTACATTTTTTGTGAGGACACAAGACATTTTATATTATTTTCATTGATGAAATAGAAATTAATTCAAACAGATGATGTATTCTGAGCAAAACAGTACCCTGGTATGTTAATGAAATAATAAAATTTTAACATGTAGACATTTTCACATCAAACCTATACTTCATTATTGTATATAGATCAGAGATACAAAAAATATTTAAAAAGAAAAACCAATGCTGTTACAATTTCAAATAAAACGTAGCATCCATAGCAAATTATGTTTTGAAACACAGAATGCCATCAAAACACAAATATTACCTTTACTGTAAAATTTATAATTTTTTATGTAATAAAATAGTTTGAGCTCCAACTTGACTTGAAACTCAGGAATTGCTTAAGCTTTGGTTAAGCAAAAAACTTAGGCTCGCAGACCTGTACATTTTACTGTATTAAGAGATGTACAGTAAAGCCCTGATTATCCGCGAGTGGACGATCCGCAATGCGGATTATCTGCGACGCAAAAATTTTTTTTTTAATTTTAATTTTTAAACCAAGCCAACAGCAAGGAAAATACAATCGGCCCTACAGTGCGAAGGTCGAAAAGTATGTAGTACGTACATTCTCTGATCACTGACCTTGACGACCTGAGAGGACAAGTCCACTCTGTGAAGTTCACATATAGAGGTCACCCTCTACGTTTTCTCTCGGCCTGCCAGTGACCTNGAGAGGACAAGTCCACTCTGTGAAGTTCACATATAGAGGTCACCCTCTACGTTTTCTCTCGGCCTGCCAGTGACCTCAGTTGTCAGTAAGCGTGCTTAGTGATCAGACGTGTTTTATGTTTCTTTGTCAGTGCTCAAGTTTAGTGTTTCGTTAGTTCCTGAAATTACTTAACACATAATGGCTGAAAAACGAAAGAAGGTTGTGTTAACGATTGCACAAAAACCTTGAAATGATTTCTAAAATAGAAAATGGCGCTTCAAGGAAGCAGATGTGTTTGGATTACGGGATTGGGGAAACAACCGTGCGAGACGTTTTAAAGCAAAAAGACAAACTATTGGCCTTTGCATCAGTGTCGGAAAGTGCTTCTGGGATGAAAAAAAAACTAAAAACAATGAAGAAATCCACCTATAATGAACTTGACTCGGCATTAGCGGAGTGGTTAGCTCAGGTGCGAAGTGAGGGCACCCCCGTGTCTGGCCCTACCATTGCAGCTAAAGCAAAAATGTTCTTTGATTTGTTAGGCCTGGAAGGAAATTTTGATGTTGGTTACATAGNCCTACCATTGCAGCTAAAGCAAAAATGTTCTTTGATTTGTTAGGCCTGGAAGGAAATTTTGATGTTGGTTACATAGTTTTAAGAAACGTCATGGAATTAGAGAGATTGGTCTACACGGAGGGAAGCTGAGTGGTGATCAACAAGCAGCTGATGATTTTCAACGTGATTTTGAAGAGTTTGTGTTGTGTGAGGATCTGTCATATGAACAAATTTATAACGCTGATGAATCAGGGCTTTTTTGGAAGAGTCTTCCTACTCGTACTTTAGCATTTGAAAGTGAACATCACGCGGCAGGTCACAAAAGTAGCAAGGAAATAATTACAATCTTGCCATGCAGCAACGCTGTGGGTAGTCACAAACTTAGACTTCTTGTAATCGGTAAATCTAAGAAACCGACGTCTTTTAAGGGGACAAGAGCAGAAAATTTACCAGTTGATTATTTCAGCCATAAAAAAGGTTGAATGAACCAGCAGATTTTTCAAGAATGGTTTGAAGAGATTTTTGTGCCTCAAGTACGTAAACATCTTGACAAAAAATTTGCCAAATAAGGCTGTTTTGTTAATTGACAACGCACCTTCACACCCAGCTACAAGTGTACTGACGGGCAAATCTTCGCAAAGTTTTTGCCCCCAAATGCTACTGCTCTCATACAACCTATGGAACAGGGAGTCATTGCAACCATGAAGAGATCATAAGGGCAAAGTTGTTACTGTCAAAAATCGAGGAAGGCTGCGATCTCAAAGAATTTTGGCGGTATTATACAATTTTATGATAGCATTTATGATATTGCATCTGCATGGGATTACATCAAACCCTTAACCCTTGTTAAATCATGGAGAAAAGTCTTTCCGAGTATCGAAACAAATGTCAACCAAAACATTTGTAAAGAAGAGAATGAAGTCACGCCGACCGCTACACTTGTTGACCTAGTGACATCCGTTCCGGGAGGTGAGAATGTCGACAAAGAGAACATAGGAGAGAGGCTGGAATGGGACGCAAGTGAGTCGGGGTTTGAACGACTGACTGACATAGAGATAACGAGCAAAGCAATGGGAGTGAACGAGAACGAAGAAGAACAAAATGAAAGTGAAGAAGACGAGGCGCCTGCGCGGATGACACACGAAACTACATTGCAGCACGTAGACGGATTGCTTCAATATTTAGAGGAACAAGACGACGATGACATCTGGCACAAAAACTCATGCTAAGGAAAGTACAATTTAGAATAAAGAAAAGATGTTTCGAAAGCAAGAAGCCAAAACGAGTGACTGCTTTTTTAAAAAGGTGTAACTCAACACTTTTTGTACAGTACTATGTATGGCATTGTTTTTTGTTTACTGTTCTTTATTTTAGTGATTTAGACGCAGAGCAAAGGTTTCTGCTGTACTGTACACATGTATGTATTTTAAAAGTTTTATCATGTGTTTTGTACAATAAAACATAGTTGTTATGTTGAAATATTTATTTTCGTGTTTGCACCTCATTTTCAGTTTTTTTCCGGGTTATCCGAGATTTTTGCCATCCGCGGTGCCCTTGCCACCCAACTCCGCGGATAATCGGGGCTGTACCGTATATGAAACAGGTATGAAAATATGAAGACGTGGCTGACCACATGTGCAACGAACACCAAATACAAACCTGCTTCAAGCCGTTGATGTTCTTGCCACTGTTGACGGCAGGACTGAACCTGACGTCCAGCAAGTGGTCGACGTGGGCCTGTATCTGCTGCCATACAAAGTGCACCTTCTCCAGCAGCGAGTTGCCCCGAGCCGCCTCCACTGCCATCTGCAACGAGCACACCAATACTGCTTACTTCTGCGACAACTACACGCTCTTCAAAGATTAATTGAGCCCTTTTGAAATCAACCTTTTCAAAGATGTTACTGCCTCTACCTAAATATATTTTAACTGGCATGCGCCCAGTAAAGTTTGTAATGACGGTGGGAAAGTATTATATTTCTTATCGCTGAATTAAAAGCGTAAGGTAAACATTTATGAATTGAAATTATTTCTTTTGCCTTCTGTTTTTTTTTAATGTATACATATTAATGTAAGAATGAGCAAATTTGTAAAATATTTACTTTCCTAATAATTTCACAGTTTAACATGACTGATGCATAAATAAAGTCAGTATGCCCACTGCAATGTTAACCAAATTCATTACTTATTTAATCACTTTTTTAAAGACATCTGTTAAATTCATGATTTCTCGACACAACAACCATTCTAAGTGCACAAATTTCACTGTCCGAGATTGTATAATGCATGCTGTTGATACGTACATGATCATAGAAAAATTATCTGCGGTTCCACCCTCCACCATTTAGCATGGAACATCAATGTCAATTGACAATGAGTTGAACATTTGACATTAAACTGATACAGAAAAGACCATTTAATGGCCACGCATTCAGTTCCATTACTTCTTCATGGTTTTCATGGCCACCTACTCAATTACATTACTTTTTCATTATTTTCATGACTTTCATGACCCGTAGACACACTACCATATGTCCGGTTTTCCTGGACATTTCCTCTTTTAGGGTTAGAATTTCTGTCAGGCCAGAATTTTAAAATTCAGAAAAATGTCTGAGTTTCATGGTCTGACACTACTCCTAGGCTATACTAAATAAATTAAGTTGTTGAAGTATAAAATTATTAATGTGTGGCAACACATTTTGAGCCTAGCGACCATCTTCTGTTTCCAAACTAACAATTTGTTGCACATATTGTATTTGTGCACAGCAAAATGCTGAAAAGAAAATGCTAATTTTCTGTTCAGTAACAGAAGAAATATTCCAGTTTTTGAATAGGCAGAGATGATTCTGATAAGTGCATGGTATGTGAACCAGGTGCATTTGTCTCTGTGGCAAATAAAAGGACTCGACCTTTAAAATAACATTCATCATAGCTAGTCATGGTTAGATGTGGACATAGGCAATTATGCCCCCTTTTTTTATGTTATTTTCAGAATATGGTTACCGTAATATAATAGTATAGTACAATGATATCTGTAGTACTGTTTGTTCACAGACATCAACCACAGACTTACGGGAACTTCCAAGTAAAATACTTTCAGTATCTGTATGTACAAACTCATGTTCTAGGTAAACAAAGTTTTCCTCACAAAAAGTAAAAATAAATTATCCATGGTTGTCACTTTTTACTTTTGTCTTACTACATACATTTAAGATACATAAACAAGGCAAGATAGAATTAGAAATAAAGTTGTCCAATTATTGAGTTTCATATTTTTTAAAATAACAATGTTAACTAGGTCACAATCATTTTATGTCAATAACAGCCAAATAAAAAAGTGTTAATGATTGTCATCCTCATTTTTATATAATTTATCAGCCAGGTTGAGCTTCTCGTTTGTATGCGGCCCTCCACATGACAGATTAACACATTCGCAGCACTGTTTGATTGTACTGTGTTTGGACAACCTTATATAATGTTTTGTTTTGTGTGTTAATAATGAAGGAGTGTAACACCTGAGCTTAACTATGAATGCTGGTGGCCCACATGATGGAAAATAGTCATTGGCTTACTAGCTCACCAAATTGCAGTAAAGATGCTTAATAGTCTGATATTCATCAAATATGCTCTTGACTGATTTTTTAAGCAGAGGTTAAGAGTTATAAGCAAGCCAGAAGCACATACTTGACCAGAATTGTCTTAACAGGGAAAATAATAAATTCCTCTTCTTTGTATTGGTGTACTTATTTACATTAATATATTTCCCAACTAAACACTTTGTGATGAATAACATATAATAGAATAAAAAGTTTAAGTGCCTGAGTTAAATATGCCTTTGTAAAGTAATAATGTGAATAAATAAATATCACCACAATAAGTTAACGATTACTCAGCTCGCGTGAGTTTATTCCTGTTATACTGGGCCTCATGATAGGCGGTTAATTGAACTTGAGGTATATTACTGCAGGCTTATCTAGGCCTCACGTTGGGTAGTAAATTAACTTGAAATACGCCCCACAGTTGGGAGCCAAATTAACGACGACTCATGTACCGCCCTGTGGAAGACATGGCGGCTTATATGGTCAGAGTTAATGTCCCCCAGGCACCGANTGGCATTGTTTTTTGTTTACTGTTCTTTATTTTAGTGATTTAGACGCAGAGCAAAGGTTTCTGCTGTACTGTACACATGTATGTATTTTAAAAGTTTTATCATGTGTTTTGTACAATAAAACATAGTTGTTATGTTGAAATATTTATTTTCGTGTTTGCACCTCATTTTCAGTTTTTTTCCGGGTTATCCGAGATTTTTGCCATCCGCGGTGCCCTTGCCACCCAACTCCGCGGATAATCGGGGCTGTACCGTATATGAAACAGGTATGAAAATATGAAGACGTGGCTGACCACATGTGCAACGAACACCAAATACAAACCTGCTTCAAGCCGTTGATGTTCTTGCCACTGTTGACGGCAGGACTGAACCTGACGTCCAGCAAGTGGTCGACGTGGGCCTGTATCTGCTGCCATACAAAGTGCACCTTCTCCAGCAGCGAGTTGCCCCGAGCCGCCTCCACTGCCATCTGCAACGAGCACACCAATACTGCTTACTTCTGCGACAACTACACGCTCTTCAAAGATTAATTGAGCCCTTTTGAAATCAACCTTTTCAAAGATGTTACTGCCTNTTCTGCGACAACTACACGCTCTTCAAAGATTAATTGAGCCCTTTTGAAATCAACCTTTTCAAAGATGTTACTGCCCCTACCTAAATATATTTTAACTGGCATGCGCCCAGTAAAGTTTGTAATGACGGTGGGAAAGTATTCTATTTCTTATCGCTGAATTAAAAGCGTAAGGTAAACATTTATGAATTGAAATTATTTCTTTTGCCTTCTGTTTTTTNTTTCTTATCGCTGAATTAAAAGCGTAAGGTAAACATTTATGAATTGAAATTATTTCTTTTGCCTTCTGTTTTTTTAATGTATACATATTAATGTAAGAAAGAGAGCAAATTTGTAAAATATTTACTTTCCTAATAATTTCACAGTTTAACCAGTTTAACATGACTGATACACAAATAAAGTCAGTATGCCCACTGCAATGTTAACCAAATTCATTACTTATTTAATCACTTTTTTAAAGACATCTGTTNAAATAAAGTCAGTATGCCCACTGCAATGTTAACCAAATTCATTACTTATTTAATCACTTTTTTAAAGACATCTGTTAAATTCATGATTTCTCGACACAACAACCATTCTAAGTGCACAAATTTCACTGTCCGAGATTGTATAATGCATGCTGTTGATACGTACATGATCATAGAAAAATTATCTGCGGTTCCACCCTCCACCATTTAGCATGGAACATCAATGTCAATTGACAATGAGTTGAACATTTGACATTAAACTGATACAGAAAAGACCATTTAATGGCCACGCATTCAGTTCCATTATNTGACAATGAGTTGAACATTTGACATTAAACTGATACAGAAAAGACCATTTAATGGCCACGCATTCAGTTCCATTATTTCTTCATGGTTTTCATGACCACCTACTCAATTACATTACTTTTTCATTATTTTCATGACTTTCATGACCCGTAGACACACTACCATATGTCCGGTTTTCCTGGACATTTCCTCTTTTAGGGTTAGAATTTCTGTCAAGCCAGAATTTTAAAATTCAGAAAAATGTCTGAGTTCCATGGTCTGACACTACTGCTAGGCTATAATAAATAAATTAAGTTGTTGAAGTTTAAAATTATTAATGTGTGGCAACACATTTTGAGCCTAGCGACCATCTTCTGTTTCCAAACTAACAATTTGTTGCACATATTATATTTGTACACAACAAAATGCTGAAAAGAAAATGCTAATTTTCTGTTCAGTAACACAAGAAATATTCCTGTTTTTGAATAGGCAGAGATGATTCTGATAAGTGCATGGTATGTGAACCAGGTGCATTTGTCTCTGTGGCAAATAAAAGGACTCAACCTTTAAAATAACATTAATCATAGCTACTCATGGTTAGATGTGGACATAGGAAATTATGTTCCCTTTTTTTATGTTCTTTTCAGAATATGGTAACCCTAATATAATAGTATAGTACTGATGCATGGCGTGTACATGGGGTAAGCATTGCGCTGTTTCCACACCCTGCTATAGTTATCCAGGGCAGGCAGCTGACAACGAACCATCCAGGGAAACACCCTCAGGGCAGTCCCGACGCGTAAGGACACTCAGGGAAGAACCGAAGCCGAATGAAAGAGGGTAAGTTCCGAGAAATAGCTGATAGATAAGCCCTCAACGAAGGACAACGGGGATGCCCCCGACGAGAATTAGTGCAGACCCAGCTTCGTAGGAATCCCCGCCACAGTAACCGCACCCTCCCTCCACCCTAGTCGGAGTACACAAGCAGCTGACGAGACACGAAATCCTGCATAAAAACACGCGAGTTAAACAGGGGATTTCCCGATTTCTCTCTCTAAAAACTGCTGACAGTTAACTTGAATATAGCGGGACACGAGTTAAATTCACGAGGCAGCCAAGGC
>NQII01001422.1:611342-635750 GCA_002778355.1 Clitarchus hookeri
ACAAACACGTATACCACACTAAAACAGCAGGTAGCATTGTTTACTGAGGAACAAACCATCACAGAAGATCTTGACATATTCGTGAGTTGTAAACTAAGCCTAGCCGGCCGGCATTACCCACACCTCCCAGACGAAGACGTGCTCGAGGCAATCGTGAAGACTGTGTGACCCGAATACCAACCAACCGTACATCCCATGGTGTTTAATGGAACCCAGCGTTTTCTGATAATCGCTGTGAGTGTGGCACGGGACGTGAAAAAGCGCAGGATGGCCCAACATCACCACGCGCAGTAAGTACAGATGGTACAGACACGCTGGGTAATCTAGTGGACACATGTGTGTCAGAGGAGAAGGGGGTGAAACTGACCGAAACCTCAAAGGGGCCAGTGAATGCCCGACCCCGAAATCAACCGATCAGTCGTGGCCAAGCAGGACCACTACCACGGGGAAAAGTGGCACAAGAGACACTGCCCTACCCCGAAATGTAAACAACAACAAGGGCCCAACGAGCGTGCCCCGTTGCCGCATCTGCAAACACGAACAGTACGCACCACTGGCACCTGGTGTGCCCGAACCGCGTAGACAAACCGCAGGGAAACGACAAAGCCGAGTAGGGTAAACTGGGGCAGCCTTCTCCGCCATTGTCGTGATCGGAATTCCCGAGACTACAAGCGTAAACCAGATCTGTCGTTGTCTAGGCTAGGGTAGCACCACCAGTGATCAGCTGATCAGAATACCTATACGCATAGACGAGTGGAACATCATCGCCCTGATCGACACGGCCGCATCACACAACTTTATGCGGGCCGAACTAGTGGGTCAACAGCTGATCACCAGAGGTAAACAAACCATACAATTGGCCACTTTGAACGGGACCAGCAAATGTTTGGGCGAAGTCCACATATAAATTCATATTCGTGACTGTTCCATGGACATCACCGCTCTTGTCTCCGACGAGATACGTGAAGTACTGATTTTAGGGTACCCTGGCTTCGACAGCATAGTACCATCATTGAGATTGCTATGGATTGAATCCACTTTGTTCTGACCGAACGGCAAACTGTGTACAACCTAGGACATCACCGCCAGAACAACGAATACTCCGTCCAACTTGATATGTTTGACCATGCAGTGCCCGCAGAACATAGACACGCAATCCAGCGAGTGCTAACTGAATGACGGAACGTATTTGCCATGGCAGACCGCCTTAAGAGAACGAGCGTGGCAGAGCACTCGACACCGCTCACTAAAGTGGTACCTACTGGTCCGCCCTTCGCGATTATGACCCATAACATTTGAGAATAGTCAATCAACAAATCGAGGAAATGATTCCAGATGGAGTAATAGAACCCTCCANTGCCCTTCGCGATTATGACCCATAACATTTGAGAATAGTCAATCAACAAATCGAGGAAATGATTCCACATGGAGTAATAGAACCCTCCAAATGTAACTACAATTCATCTATCACTCTAGCCCCCAAGAAAGATGGGAGCTGGAGGTTATGTGTAAACTTCTGCAAACTTAATCAAGTGACAAAGTGCGCCACCACCATTAATCAGTGTCAATTCCGTGCTGAACATGCTAGGGGATGCCAAGGTTNCCATGGCAGACCGCCTTAAGAGAACGAGCGTGGCAGAGCACTCGACACCGCTCACTAAAGTGGTACCTACTGGTCCGCCCTTCGCGATTATGACCCATAACATTTGAGAATAGTCAATCAACAAATCGAGGAAATGATTCCAGATGGAGTAATAGAACCCTCCAAATGTAACTACAATTCATCTATCACTCTAGCCCCCAAGAAAGATGGGAGCTGGAGGTTATGTGTAAACTTCTGCAAACTCAATCAAGTGACAAAGTGCGCCACCACCATTAATCAGTGTCAATTCCGTGCTGAACATGCTAGGGGATGCCAAGGTTNAATCAAGTGACAAAGTGCGCCACCACCATTAATCAGTGTCAATTCCGTGCTGAACATGCTAGGGGATGCCAAGGTTCTGTCCTCCCTAGATCTGAGAAGCGGCTACTGGCAAGTGCCAGTATGCCCCGAGGACCGTCACAAGACTGCATTCGCGGCCCCCGACAGGCGCCGTTTCCAATTTTATTACCATGCCCTTTGGGCTGAAATGCGCCCCCTCCAACTTCCAGAGTATGATGGTTCGCATCTTGGACAGCCTTTTAGGGGATTGTACCATCGCATACCTGGATGACGTTGTGATCTGGTCGAAAATGTGGGAAGAACATATACAACACCTATCCCTCGTCCTAGAGCGGTTGGCTATGAATGGACTGACTTGCGTAAACGGGAAATGTCATATTGGCAAAAAATGTCTTCAGTACCTAGGCCTAGGTTGATGCAGAAGAGATCCAGCCCAACCACGAAAAACTAAGGATAATTCAGGACTACTCCGCACCCAACACGCACATGCACATGCAAAAATTTTTTTAGCTCGTAAATTAATTAAGGTGCTACACACAGGATTTTGCCATGATAACAGCCCCACTAAAATGGGCCAACAACGCCAATAGGACGACAACGCCCCAGAAGGCATTCGAAGAGATAAAGTACAGCTTCCAGCAATGCAACAAACTATCTCGATTAGACCTCCAGAGGCATTTATACCTACAGACAGATGCCAGTCAAGAGGGGCTTCGCGCCATCCGGTTTCAGTATGACGATGACAGAGAGCGCAGAGTCATAGACTACAACAGTGCAAAGTTTTCCCCGCGCGAACGTAACTACAACGTGAATGAGAGGGAATGTCTGAATATTGTATGGGCATTAAAAAATTACCACCAACACCTAGAGTATCAACGATTTACGTTGAGGACCGACAATCATTGCCTCATGTGGCTCCATAACATGCACACCGTCCGTAGTAAACTCACGCAGTGGTGGTCCATGTTACTACAAGCCTATGATTTCGTGGTAGAACACGTCCCGGACGAAGGTCCTTTCCCAAGTGCCCTGTACTACTGATANTACTACAAGCCTACGATTTCGTGGTAGAACACGTCCCGGACGAAGGTCCTTTCCCAAGTGCCCTGTACTACTGATATACTGCGAGACAAAGACGAATGGGAAGTCTTGTTCCTACCTGACAGTCCACCCACTGTTATGTTGCAACACGTAACCAGGACACGGTTGACGCCCCCCAAGACATAACAAGTGATGCAGTGTATGAACGAGTGCTTGCCGCACAACAGCTGTCTGCTGACGTTCCTGAGCACCAAGCGCAGTGTGCTCGGGAACAGCTGACCGACAAACTGGCGCGCGGTCCATAACCGCTTGGAGACCTGTCCTGCAGGGGAGGGGGAAAACTGGCAAACCTACATCCTGACGCATTCCGATGTTAGCCGTCTAGCCGGCCACCCAGAAGCTGCCCAAACCAAGTGGAACGTACTAACAACCTATTTCTGGCCAGGGCTCACCCAACAAGCGCGGGAGTTTGTACATGCCTGCGAAGTGTGCAATCGCCTAAAAACACACAGCGCGGACTATGTTTTCCAACAACAACCCAGAGTACCAGAGAAACCCTTCCTCACAAATTGCATTAGATCTGATGGGGCCATACCCCTGCGCACAGAATGGGAAGCTATTTTTGTTAGTGGTGATGGACTTACGCACTATGTGGGTGGTGTGAAGTCTACCCTCTCCCGAGCTCACGCTTCAAAAACATAGTAAGGGCATTGCAAAACGACTTCGTTCATTGGGGCTACCCGAAAGTGATCTCCTATGACAATGGACCACAGTTTGCGGGGAAACGGTGGCGAGAACGAGAACTCTGCACCAAACGGCGGGCAATACACCACGCAACAGCTGTGTACCACCCGTGCGAAACCCACGGAATGAAGAAACCAGGAGTTCAAGGTACAATTCCGGCTTTGCATGGGGGACGACCACACTTCCTCGGCCACAAATGTCCCAGAGATCTTGTTCTGCCTCAGGAATCGACAGAACGAAACCACGGCCCACTTGCCCGCAGAACTGTTATATGGACACGGACTTGCATTGCCTGGGGAATATGCATGCCCGCAACCAGCATCGAACTCAGGACCCTCAGAAACGAAAGCCCCAGAAGAGCACCGCCAGCAGAGGCTCGAACGAGCTCTGGAAAGGCAGGAACATTACATTCAGTAGTGGCTACCAGAAACCACACGTCCAATAAGAACTGCGAAGTGGACAGTCCGTTTACGTGCGAGAACATCAGCAGTCTGCCGCCCGCCCCAATTTCTGCGCGGGGGTTTGCCTCCCGCTGGAGTGGGCCCAACGCAGTGGTTCGAAGGGTAGGAGAGACTAACTATATCGTCCAGGTGGGTGCTCGCCAACAAGCAAAATTCGACAGCAACAACCTACAGGCAGTGTCGGAGATGCAAACACCGGGTACATCAACCTGTGGTACACCATCATAGAACCTCACGAGCAGGTTTCTTTAGTCAGTCAGATTCCCGGATTTTTCATTTGAACTAACAGAGGGCCTGTTCATTCTAACACATCCTCTCTATACAGACGCCCACACATATGCACACACACACAGTTTGTTGCTGATAATGTTTCGCTACATTGCACAAGAGTCAAATGATCTAAGCTGACGTGTTTTTGGAAGACGCAATGACAGTTCTCGACCCTAAGTACCACAACCCTGAAAAAGCAGACTGAAGCAGTCTCGGCAGACACTAGGTGCCAGCCACCTGCATCAGACGCGAAAGGACTACCAGATCAACCAACACCAACACCCCCAAAGGTTACAAAGACGTTAGACACCTTGGCTGCACCACAGACCGTGGGGACGCCCGATCCCACGGAGGACGGTGTCAGGGACGACAGCCGACAGCCAGATGCCGCGGCGCCCATCACCGCAACGTCGGCAACCCGCCAAGTCACACCCCCACCACCAGGTGCCAAGTTCCCGACTGCCAGGTCACGCGAATCATTGGTGGCCAGGTCCACCAGGCCACCCCACCCTCGATGGCGTCGACGCCAGCTGCACAGATACCGCACCAACAGCAGTAGCAGTGGCAGCGTCTCGACAGCAGCAAGGCCACCAACCTGCCAACCGGACCCAGGGCCAGTTGAGCAGCCCCACAGAGCCAGTAAGATTCTACCTGCCAAGGGTAAGTCAAACCAGCACCAGTTGGTATGCGACCCTGCAGCAGAGCGATCCGGCTCTGTACAGCTCCTCTTGCCGAGACGGCTGCGCCTGTACGAATGCTGTTAAGGAATATGTGGCAATGCAGAGATAATGCTGCAAAAATGCTGCTTTACATAGTACTTTTTATGTAGCCTTTTATCGTTCGCTGGTTCTCAAGCATCAGACAATTTCTGGGCGCCATTCTGTATACATAACTGACAAGTTTCCATTCACAGCAGGTGGCCACTGCTAGTAGTTGCAGAATACACCACAACACACCAACAGCAGCACTTCCTAAGCAAACTTACAATTATTCCAATAATTCAATTGTCTGAAAACTATTTGTCATATTGACATGAAACTAAAACAGTATTAAAATGGTAAAAAATATCAGGGTTTATTTTTAATTTCGTGCTTCCAAGTCTTTAAGTTTATATTGTATGACCAAATATATAAATTTGTTAAAAAACACTACTAACTATAATATTTTTTCCCCCAGACTTTATATTGATAATTTGTTATGAGATCATTAAAAACCCCACATAATTTTCACTCTTTTCTTAGGAACAAATTTGGTTCAGAAATTTTTTTAGGAGAACAAATATCGATGAACTGCACAGAAAATTAATGGATTTTAAGCAATTTTTAAAAATTACTGTGTAATTAATGTATTTCATAAATAATATTTGCATTGGTTAAAATTGGACTATCTTCTTTCAAATACAATTTCAACAATAAAGATAGCTTAAATATAATTTATGTAAATTAATTGAAAATTAATGTTGTGTTTACGTATATTGTTGGTTGCGGAGTAACCAGGATTCCAGCTGCCATTCAACCTTAAGGCAGTCGCCTACCTGGCACTTGAAATGTGTTGCACCAGGTTAGAAATACGTGATTTTTGACAAAACAGATAGACGTGCCCCCAATAGGTTTACCTACGAAAAGAAAGTACATTCCCGACGATGACGGAATGTACTTTCAAGACATTACATGCAATGGAAACATTATTTTCATGACCTCCAACATAGCTAAAAATGGCTTTTTCAGACTGCTATGTGAAATTACAATAGAGGCATACATTGGACTTTGCTAGCGAGTCACATCTAATAAAATGTTGGGGTCACTGCTTAAAGTTACGTTCAGGCGAGTCGCTGGCAGAAAGACTGCACTGCACGCCAGTCAGTGCCTTGCACATAGAGGAAATACAGACTTACACAGGCTGGTCAGCATCACCTGTAGCGCTTCAGCGATCTTTGCTTCACTCACTCAAACATATCCTTCACTAGGCCTTCAAAGGACTGTGTATTAAATATATTCTATGATTTTTGTTTGTACAAATATGCATATCTCAGTGCCAGAAAAGATACTTTTATCATATTAAGTGTAATCAAAGAGAAAAAAATAGTTAAAAATGTAAAAATATCAGATTTTTTAGAGTTTTCCTGTGCAGTTTCCTTAAGCGGTAGGAGAAAAGCGCTTTGCACGTAAGAGAGAAAAGGCACTAGGTGCATGTGTTACAGTAGCTGATATCACTCCCTCGCTTCTAAGCCTTGAATGTGCACAACAGCTCCAGGTACATGGGAACCTTAACCACAACTTTTCCCCTTGGCAAGGTCAACTGTGGATGTAAGAGGTGCCATGACCCAAGTACTCATCAGTCGCAGCTAGCAGTCTACACCTTGGAAACATTAGACATCATGACAAGATAGTGACAGTCTACTCAATATAACAGGCGAGAGACTACACTTAGTTGGGCCAGGGAGATATTAGATCCTGACTGACACACACTCGCACAAACACACACAAAATCATACTTCCATGTTTAGTTAAATATGGTCATGATTATATATGTGAAAAATAAAACAACACCTGAACATAACTACATAAACATACATCAAGAGTTGTAGGAAATACATTTGCTAAAAATCAAAATTTTATGAAAGACAAATGTTGCACTAACAAGATTACATTAAAGAAAACCTCAAACCAACAGAATGAAAGTACCGTAAAACCAGCTTCCATTCCTTACTACACATTCTTATCCATAGCGTAATACACATTCTGGTCATCACAGTTATCCATTATTCTGATCAAGCCAGTATATTGTTTATGCTGGTACAAAAATTGTATGTCTATAGATATTTAATTTTTAGTATCAATAATTGCCAATACNCAGTATATTGTTTATGCTGGTACAAAAATTGTATGTCTATAGATATTTAATTTTTAGTATCAATAATTGCCAATACTTATTTTTCAAACACAGAAATATTTACATTTTCCACAGCCAAAGAAATGATTTTTTATTATTTCAGAATTGACAGACTAGAATCATGAGAGACTGGAGCATAAGTGTAGACTCACCGGCCTCATTCGAGGTGGCAGCACCGGTACAACGTCCAGGAAGAACAAGTCTGTGGGGTACTGAGACGTGCACGTCTTCAGCACAGGAAACAGACAAGTGATGAAGTCAGAGTTGCTTTCCCATAGCTTACGAAGATATTCTCTGTAATAACAATTCAATAAATCTGATATTATACTACACAACATGCCAGCACAATTTTATGGCAAAAATAGCCCACTNTGTAATAACAATTCAATAAATCTGATATTATACTACACAACATGCCAGCACAATTTTATGGCAAAAATAGCCCACCAACTTAAGTTTAAAAAGTTTACTTGAAATAAAAATTGTCAAATCATGGGAATTAGTGCCATCATATAGGGCTCGTGAATAATATACTGTAACAAAATGTGGGTGTGCGCTTCACTATTTTAATTTCTGACACTTGTAGAGTTGATAGGTTTGGGTGGCTCTTGAAGTTTTGAGAACCAATGAAGGTGAAACATGGTGGATATGAAGCAGCGATAAAATGCGAGGGCAGGGGAAACAAGAGATCACCAAGAAAACACGCCAACCAGCGGCATCGTCTCGCACAATTCCCACGTGCAATAAATATGGAAGTGAGCTTGCCAGGAATCAAACCTGGTTTGCCTTGGTAGGAAGCGAGCACTCCGGTCACTACACCCACCATGGCCCCTCCAACAGTTATTCCTTTCTCATCGGAGCTGCTGTTGCTTCCTGGACTCAAACAAGTTGCTACATCCAGCCTACATATGCCTGGCATACTGCTAGTCCCAATTGTGAGTTTAGGGCATTCAAAGGAAAGCGAACAGGGGGATGTCTGTGTATAGGACAAAGAGGCATGGGGGTGTTGGAGGAATATTTATTATTTATAATTATAATTTATTTATCATTTTGAGCTCTGTACTATTTACTTTGACAAATCCATTACAGTACGAAAAAAGTCACAATAATTTAAAATGAACCATACTAATTATTTTACCCTCTTTGAACAATATATTTTAACTCATACTTGCACACAGCTATACAGTATTCCCAATGGTACTTCATACCTCAACATAGCAAGTATTAAGTTAAAACCACACTGACATAGATGTTCTAAGACTTCAGACAAACGGTACAATCAAATGTAACGCTGCTTTACACGGTTCCTATTTCTGTACACAATGCGTGTCTTTTAGCTACGCACATTATTGTCCTCTATATTTAGATGAATGCCTGTTATAACAGTTGTGCTGGTTATTGACTTTTAAATATGCTACTGCAACTGTTTTCAAGTTTTATTTAATATTTTTTTATGTTTAGAAGTTATTGGTGTTTCCACTTAAGAAAATTAAATATAAGTAATTATAGGAACTAGAGTAACATTTATAATAACACATTTTCTTTAATATAGAAAAATTATAAATTCTCAAATATTTTAAAGCACAGAAAACTGAAGTTTTTATTAAAAAATACAACACACAATAGGTCTGAAATTGCCACAAAAAAAAATTTTTCAGCTAACTATAATTTTATACAAAATACCATAATTTTTGCAGACCTGTATGGGCCGCCATCGTCAACATCATCTGAACTAAACTGCAGAGCAATGGGTGACACGTAATGACAAACAAGGGCATATTTTACGTAGTTCACATCCAGTTATGTATTAGACATTTGCATAAACAACCAACGATTGTTGCTGGAATTCGTAAGTGACTGGACCGGATGATATTTCGATCAATGCAACATCCAATAAGCGATGAAAGTGGGTTACTTTATCATTATTTATATAGGAATATTACTGGCGACCATTGAAAATTACCTGTGGCTACTGTTTATTGGTACATGCATTTTTGATACAGCAAGAGTACTTAAAGTAAAATTTGTTAACTTAATATTATTCTTGAAAAGTGAAATTAATTAAGCGTGAGATGTTGATTAGTACATATAAAAGGTTAAATGAAATATTTAGGATTAAACATTTTAAGTTTTACATTTCGGTAATGTTTTTAACAGGAGAGAAAAATAAAACAATCAGATTGAAAGCTTCACACAAGAATGAAACCCTAAAAGTGAAGCGAAATCATCCACATAATCCTCTTCCACCATTTATTTTGCATTCTCATTTTCATCTTTCATCTGCTTTTCTTTAATTTATTCCCTGATTTCTTCAGAGGATTAACGTATTACAGGATATTTTTGACTAAAATATGATGGTAAGTTCGAAAATAAACTATGAATTGTCACTCTTTTAAAGAGTGGCTTTTATAGCCTATATGCACACCTATTTACAATTATTTCTTTGTGCTAAAAAAAACTAAATTAAAACTGCCAACCAGAGTGACTGGAGGGGTCAAATGTGCCCCACCCTTTATTACACTAGTACGTTTCGCTTACTTTCCCCTCCTGTCACCATGACTCTGGATTGGTCCCTTCTAAGGAATTGAACAAAAGGCTACTGTCTTTTGGACAAATGAAACATTCAACTTTATGGCAATAGTTTTACTATAAAAAAATATGGATACCTTGGTAATACAAACGAATATTGCTAACTTTTTTACATTCATTAAACAAAGCTGGGGAGATGTGTTCACACACAGTCAGCTTTTGAGAGATTAATTGCATTACACCCACACGCAAAGTAAGTGACTGCCCTCAATTTGCTACGGGTATAAATGAGGAGGCAATGTAAAAATGCCCGTAAATTCAGTGCTTGCAGGAAATCCATGAAGCGAAGACAGGAATCGCAGAGCACCGGCTCCAATTGTAACGCCCCACTGCATGCAGCCGCATGGCCTCCACACCACGCCGGCGGCCAGGCACCTACACTAGGTGACTCGTCGGAAGCTCCGCCGTAGCTCTACTGGGGCCTGATTCTGGACAAACTTCATTGATGAACATGCTCATCGCATGTGAAACTCATCGAACTTTAATGACGTCGTACTTCGTTCAGCCTAATTTCTCCTATATTCATGATATAAACAGTTAATATGGCGGACATGAGAGTAAAATATGCCAAACATCGTATATATTCGTTTAAATGAAAATGTTTGGGTCTGTATAAAACATATTCCTCTGCTAAATAACAATTAATGGCAGTCTGAATATATTTACAAAATATTCTTATACCACAAAATNCTTTAATGACGTCGTACTTCGTTCAGCCTAATTTCTCCTATATTCATGATATAAACAGTTAATATGGCGGACATGCGAGTAAAATATGCCAAACATCGTATATATTCGTTTAAATGAAAATGTTTGGGTCTGTAAAACATATTCCTCTGCTAAATAACAATTAATGGCAGTCTGAATATATTTACAAAATATTCTTATACCACAAAATAGTAATAATCACAAAATAATATAACTTTAGAAGAATGTGACGTTGTATTGTTATATACAGTATACATTTATTTTTCACTGGGACCCGTAACTGTTGTTTAGTGAAATAAAATTGCATGCAGTTAGACATGTATTTGCACATCAATTCAAAAATGCAGGTACACCAAAGTTTGTTATGTCTTTTAAACGGTTATTAGTTCATTGTGTAACTTACACANAACGGTTATTAGTTCATTGTGTAACTTACACAACTGTTTAACAGTTTGTAATGACTAGCATCCATTAGTCAAAGTAACAATGCTCAATTATTTAGACAGCTAAGACAAATGGATGCCATTCAAATATAATTTTCCTTTTATCATCATTGATCACAAACTGAAAAAAACACGCCCATTTACAGGCAGTGTGTGGGATTTTTCAGATGCATAAAACAGCATTACTTAACTCCGGATTGCATGCCTTAAACTCTTTTCACACACATAATAATTCCCATATTCCAAAACAAAAGCATTAGTAGTGATACAAAATAATTAAAATATTTACAACACACACACATATATAAGCATATATACATTTTATTTAACAAATTAACTGCACGAAATAATTTTACATGAAAATTATTATTGTGTGGGTGTGTGTCCACACACACAGGATGATTCTAAAATCATGGGACAAACATTGAGGGGTGGTAGAGCTCATTAAACCAAATAATTATTGTTTAGGAATATATGGGCGGGAGTGACGCGTTGAGGCACAAACACATAAAATGCAACACCGTGTTTATTTACAACGTCGCCGCTAAATGCCTTTTTACAGCAATGTTTATAATAATTGCTCAAAATTGCTACCACTGACAGTAATGCAAGTTTGGTAGCGTCGGTGGAGTGATGCTGATGCTGATGCAGCAGGTCACTGGCGCACCGTTTGACTGCCCTCAACTATCGACACCATTTTCAGCCAATCACGCCATGTGTAGAGGTCGCCAAGCATGCGTGACTGTTGGTAGATGCATTTCCAGCAACTGTTTTAACATTTTCTGTACGGAATCACTCGGTAAGTATGCTGCTAATGAACATTTTATGTTTCCGTTAATGTGTTATGTTTTTGTGTTTGTGCCAACGCGTCACTTCCGCCCATATATTCGTATACAATAATTGTTTGTTTTAGTGAGCTCTACCATCTCTCAATGTTTGTCTCATGATTTTAGAATCAGCCCCCCCCCCCCTCTCTCTCTCTCTCTCTCTCTCTCTCTCTGTGTGTGTGTGTGTGTGTGTGTGTGTATACACACAGACACACACACACAATAATAATATTCATGTAAAATGATTTTGTGCAGTTAATATGTTTAATAAAATGTTTTATGTGTGAACTCAAATGAAGTTGCCATCTCTTCTGCGGTCTGCGATACTTATTTTAATATGTCGCAGGTCGCAACAATGTGTTTTTGGCATCATAACACATCATGTAGAATACCATTACAGTATTATATTTAAGGCTTGGATTCACCTATTATGCAGAAATTCATTTTCATGTCATAATTTTAGTTTCAGAGGTATTATTGNATGTCATAATTTTAGTTTCAGAGGTATTATTGGAAATGTTTGGTTATAGAAAATTTACAATTTACTAGTTGTTTAATACTTTTGTATCTAATTATCAATGTTTTTTTCCTGCTTGCAAAAGGCAGGAACTTATTGATAAAATATAAATAAGTTCCTGACTTTTTGCAACTGGTAGATAACACATAATGAAAATTAAGAACAAAATTATCAAACAACTCGCAAAATGTAAATTTAACTATAATCGTACTTTGTCAGTAATTAATCTGAGTCCAAAATTATGACACCAAAATGAAGAATTTTTGCAAAAAAGGTTAAGCCGACCATTAAATTAAAAATATTTTATTTTTGGTTCTGACGATATNCCTTTTCTCTCTCTCTCTCTCTCTCTGTGTGTGTGTGTGTGTATACACACAGACACACACACACACACACACACAATAATAATATTCATGTAAAATGATTTTGTGCAGTTAATATGTTTAATAAAATGTTTTATGTGTGAACTCAAATGAAGTTGCCATCTCTTCTGCGGTCTGCGATACTTATTTTAATATGTCGCAGGTCGCAACAATGTGTTTTTGGCATCATAACACATCATGTAGAATACCATTACAGTATTATATTTAAGGCTTGGATTCACCTATTATGCAGAAATTCATTTTCGTGTCATAATTTTAGTTTCAGAGGTATTATTGGAAATGTTTGGTTATAGAAAATTTACAATTTACTAGTTGTTTAATACTTTTGTATCTAATTATCGCTGTTTTTTTCCTGCTTGCAAAAGGCAGGAACTTATTGATAAAATATAAATAAGTTCCTGACTTTTTGCAACTGGTAGATAACACATAATGAAAATTAAGAACAAAATTATCAAACAACTCGCAAAATGTAAATTTAACTATAATCGTACATTGTCAGTAATTAATCTGAGTCCAAAATTATGACACTAAAATGAAGAATTTTTGCAAAAAAGGTTAAGCCGACCATTAAATTAAAAATATTTTATTTTTGGTTCTGACGATATGTGAGCGACTATAGGTGTTGTCAGCCTAAAGCATTTGGATGAGAAGATTAAAAAACATTTAGAGAACAAACTACAAATGCAAAATGAAATGGAAATGGTAATGCTGCCTGCAGCAGGTAGATATAAGAAATCCGTTTGATGAAGTACACAGGTCAGTTAAGAAACACAATGAACATGAACTAGTAGAAACAACAGATACATAATTTATAGAATGCAATAAATTTTGTGACGTTTTTGAGTTGAGTCTTGGGAATCATGTTAAAACTACTAAAAGTAAAAACCCACATGTATTTAGAGGTTAGTTAGAGTTTGTTTAATCTTAAATAAAGTATTATTTTCATTTTAACTTTAAGCCCGCCTTTGAAATTCTTCCTGGAGCCACCACTGGTAACATGGCCGCTGATGAAAACAAAAGCTTATCATTGCCAAGTTTTTGCCATGCCTTGAAAATAAGACATCTTGTTAATGAACTTTTCGGACATGCAGTATGTTGGTTTCTAAGTAAATATGATTGGAATGTGAAAACATTACTTTACTGGGGTGCAGGAAACAGCTTATGATTTTCAAGTTAGCTTCTTCCGGCTACGTGAATATCCATTAATAAAAATATTTATATTTTATATATAAAGTATAATACATTTTCCAATACATCAGAAATTAATTTATTTCACAGATTGAAGTATTTACTTGTTCTGAATATATGAATACTTTAAGGTTTTTAGAAAATTTAATTAATTTGAAAGATTTAATATAAAGCATTTCCTAATATATCTTAAATTAATTTATATAACAATTTAGAAGAATTATATCATAGATAAAAATTTAGAAACATTGATTAATTAAAAAATATTATGAAAGTATTTATGGTCATAAAACATTTAATATACCTAATATTAATTTAACAGAAATCTCAAAAGAATTTAATTGTGGTTATGAAGAACTAAATTCTGATGATAATTATGTTTATATTAATTAATTTTCAAATAAAATACAAAATTTTATCTGAAAAAAAATTATTTTTCCAAATACAAAATATACATTTTTTTTTAAATTGAAAAGTAAAAATTAAATTTTTACAAATATATTTTTAAAAATTCGTAATAAATGGCACAAAAAGATAGTAACAAATAAAACTAAAATAGAGCCAAGACAAAAATTTATTGACAAAATTACAAAACTAAAATTATCAGAACTTAAATATATTTGTAGGATAAATAAATTTAATGCATTTTTTAAATACAGGCTGTCCACTGAAATTCCCTGACTTTTCCCCGTTTTCCAGGCTGTATCATACTTTTTTTCCCTGACCTATTTTCAGGACAGAAAATTTCCAATGCCATATTTTTCCACCACCGACTGAACATGCTATCAGTGAAATAGAATTAAATTGCACTGCAACAGACCAAGCAAGCAGAGCCAACATTTTATTCAGCCCATCGATATTTCTCGCAATAAATACTATTGACTTCACAAGTGACCATTAAAAACACACAAATACTTTATTTTTAACGTAAAAGCCCTATGTAACTTGGCAAAAATTATTATTGCCAATTCACAAACATAAATTTGATATTTTTAAATGCACATGCTTATATTTGCAATATTTTGTATTCATACAACTGACAACTTTTGCAGAGAGAGAACAAAATTATTTTCATTTTCCCTGGCCCAAGAGAAAGATCCCCGACATTTCCCTGACTTTTCCCTGTCACAAGAAGTTCCCTGAATTTTTCCCTGTATTCCCTGTGGGTGGACACCCTGAAATATCAAATAAAAGTATTTTTAATCAAATTTACTTCTGTTATTTATATTGATGGAAAATATTTAAAGAAAAATGATCCAATGGAGCAAATAAGATGATAATAAAACAGAAAAATTGGAAATTATAAGAACTTGAAAAAATTATGTCCCAAAAAATTATAAGATGGATTTATTCTAAATATAAAAGAATATCAGATTTAATTAAATTTATTTCAAATTTTTTTGTAGATAAAANATAAGATGGATTTATTCTAAATATAAAAGAATATCAGATTTAATTAAATTTATTTCAAATTTTTTTGTAGATAAAAAATATTTAAGGAAAAGTGACCCACATATTTTTTATGTAAAATATTCAACATCTAGTGAATTTAAACATTTCTCCAGATAATGGGACATAAAATATACTTGAGATAATTACATAAAAGAATATGTTACTAGGAAAACAGGAGAAAACTTAAAAAAAAAAAANACATAAAATATACTTGAGATAATTACATAAAAGAATATGTTACTAGGAAAACAGGAGAAAACTTAAAAAAAAAAAATAATCCTATTACAAATTTTTATGAGGAAATTATTTCTAAAAGAAATGCAGTATTTATTATTCCATTTTCAAAAATTAAAATTGAAGAATTTAATTTAAATAGAAAAGAAAAGAAAACATACAACTTTTAAATCTATAAAACAAAGAGTTATAATTGAAAACTATGAAGGTTACAAATTTTAAAAAAGATATTATAAAGAGAACTAATTCTATTTTAAAATTAAACATAATGAATATGAGAACAAGTTTAAAAATAAATATAATACTAAATGTCAAATAAATGTATTTATTAAAAACTTTTGTTTTTGAATAAGAACTAAAATAATTTATTGATCAACAAATCTAAATAAAACATTTAACAAATATTTCCAAGAAATTTTAACAAAAATATCTAATTTTGAACCTAAGNATCAACAAATCTAAATAAAACATTTAACAAATATTTCCAAGAAATTTTAACAAAAATATCTAATTTTGAACCTAAGGAGTTCAACTGGAAGTTCTATGCTATAAATTTTCTTAAAATTTGTAAAAATCAATATAATTCTTTAAGAGGTCCATCTTATACTGAATTAACAGAAAACANATAAATTTTCTTAAAATTTGTAAAAATCAATATAATTCTTTAAGAGGTCCATCTTATACTGAATTAACAGAAAACCTTAAAAATAAACAAGCTTGTAGCAATATTAAAAGTAATGATGAAAATTTTTTTATTAAAGTCAGACTTATTAAAGTATAAACTGATATAAGGATATTATTACTATATACATAAGTATAAATANACATAAAATATACTTGAGATAATTACATAAAAGAATATGTTACTAGGAAAACAGGAGAAAACTTAAAAAAAAAAATTATCCTATTACAAATTTTTATGAGGAAATTATTTCTAAAAGAAATGCAGTATTTATTATTCCATTTTCAAAAATTAAAATTGAAGAATTTAATTTAAATAGAAAAGAAAACATACAACTTTTAAATCTATAAAACAAAGAGTTATAATTGAAAACTATGAAGGTTACAAATTTTCTTGTGAATTTTTTGAATCAATTAAAAAAGATATTATAAAGAGAACTAATTCTATTTTAAAATTAAACATAATGAATATGAGAACAAGTTTAAAAATAAATATAATACTAAATGTCAAATAAATGTATTTATTAAAAACTTTTGTTTTTGAATAAGAACTAAAATAATTTATTCATCAACAAATCTAAATAAAACATTTAACAAATATTTCCAAGAAATTTTAACAAAAATATCTAATTTTGAACCTAAGGAGTTCAACTGGAAGTTCTATGCTATAAATTTTCTTAAAATTTGTAAAAATCAATATAATTCTTTAAGAGGTCCATCTTATACTGAATTAACAGAAAACATTAAAAATAAACAAGCTTGTAGCAATATTAAAAGTAATGATGAAAATTTTTTTATTAAAGTCAGACTTATTAAAGTATAAACTGATATAAGGATATTATTACTATATACATAAGTATAAATATAAATATATTTATATGAGTAAATATAAGTATGCCTTATTAAAGTCAGTTTTATTAAAGTCAGCTTATTATTATACACCAAATAAAAATCCAAAAAGAGTTTATAATACAAAAATATTGGTTTAGAACTAGATGAAATACTTGAACCATTTTGAAATGCCTATGAAAATTGATAATATTTATAAATTTCAGAAGGTAGTTGATTTTTCTGTGAATATANTGAAATACTTGAACCATTTTGAAATGCCTATGAAAATTGATAATATTTATAAATTTCAGAAGGTAGTTGATTTTTCGGTGAATATATATTCTTTTAATGAATAATTTAAAACATATCCATTACAAGTAACAAAAAATAAAATAATTAATTTATTATATTTTACAGTTGAAACTAAAAATTATTAATGTTCTGTTACTGATTTATTAAAATTAATTTTATCACAACGTAGTAAACATGATTGAAAACTATTCCCTTGTGATAGATGTTTAAGAATATATAATTATAAGAAAAATTAAAAGAACATGATTTTTGTTCTAAAAATGAAGCTGTTACAGTAAAATGCCTAAATTTGAAAGAAAAAAAAAAGTTTATATTTTTAAAAAATTATAATCATTTATTAAGAATTCCTTTTGTTATTTATGCAGATTTCGAATGTTTATTAAAAAATATGGAAACTTGTGAACCAAATCCAGAAAAATCTTATATAATGAAATATCAAAAACATGAACCAGAAAGTCTCTCCCGTAATGTGTTATATAATAATAAAATTTATAAAAAACAAGGGATGAGTCGATTTGATNTGAACCAGAAAGTCTCTCCCGTAATGTGTTATATAATAATAAAATTTATAAAAAACAAGGGATGAGTCGATTTGACACTTTGATTCCACCAATTCTTCAATTACAATGAGCACTGAGTACCGAGTACCAATAAAGTAGATTCTGGGTGCATGACTTTGCATAAAACAAAGCACTATACATTAAACTATATCGCAAAACCTTCCTTGAATATTTCCTTTGACAAAATACTCTATACAACAAAATGTAAATAAACTTGGCATTTTTACCACCATTTACTGAAATGAATTACATTGGTAACTGTGAAATTCTCATTACAACATATGGCAATGCGTGTTAATATATAAATTACGTACGCTTGTAGCTGATGCATCGTGTTTCATTTTATTTATTTCATGTTAGAACTAAGGTGTTTCTATTAACGTAAAATGAAAACAAACCATTTTTTGTGTGCATCAAAGATGTGTGGGCATGTAGCATAGTGATGGGAGTATTTGAGTTCAAAATGCCAAAGAATTCTATTCTTAGGAATTCTCGAGGCATCTTGAATGGTAGCCAAAGTATTCAAATACTTGCATTCAAATACTTTTATCCGAGTGATCTAGCAGAGTGATCCTTCAGTACTCAGTAGTCATCTCTCGCACAAGTACTCGAGTTCTCTTCTCTTGAAATGTTAAGTCGTTCATTCCATACTTATTCTCAAATGTTTGAAGACGTGATTTAATAGTTAGTTTACTGAATTCAAAGTATTCCTCTGTGTTTCGTGTTCCATTTATGTTACATAATAAAATTATAAAATCTATTCGTTCAATATTATTAAATAATTGCAGTGTTTCATGTCGTAAACTCAGCATATTGTTGATTTCTATGATATTGTTTCGTATTTTATTGCTTTTGTTATATTTTTCTGGAATAGGCGTTTGCCGCCCCTCGAATGCATCTTATTGCCTCGGAGGGTGACCAAAGTATTTGAATACTTTTATCCAAGCGATTCATTCAGTACTCGTTACTCATGCACATTACGAGTACTCGAGTTCTCATGAAAATGATACGTCGCGTCATTCTATTCAGTTCTCGCTTCTCACACATTCTTGGTCTATGAGTACGCGAGTTCTCGTTACGTCACGTCGAATATGTAAATATTTTATATAACTTACTTGAAAATAAAAAACTTTAAAACAAATACCGCAGATAATAAATAGTTGTAAGACACTTTTTATAACAGTGTTAGTTTTTTTATGTACATAGTACTTACATTCTTTTATATTCAAGTCGACTTGACGTCCGTAGTTCTGTAACTGTTTTTTGTAAAATTTTACACACCTGTGCTGACCAATTTAATAAGAGAAGAAATTTCAAAATCCGAGAAAAAGTCTATTGACTTCCGCATCTTTTTGTTTAAAACATACATGTTTAACTTATTACTGTTTTTTATATATATAGTCGTCCGGAATACAGTCTATTGCGTCTATTTAATATCATCAAGAGAATGGAAACAGATAATTCGAGGGAAGGGGGGAAGTAGTAACATTCAAATTATGTATTCGGATAGACCAATACCAACACGGGTGCTTATCAGTTCTCGAATGCAAGCTGTGATTGAAAGTTCTCGATTCTTGTAAGTATTCGAATACACAGTATTTGATTCCTGAANACTTATCAGTTCTCGAATGCAAGCTGCGATTGAAAGTTCTCGATTCTTGTAAGTATTCGAATACACAGTATTTGATTCCTGGAAACACTCGATTCTGCTCATCACTAATGCAGCACTGTAAACCAAATGGCTGGCCATTTCTCCACTACATTAGCAACAGCAGACACGTTTCGGTGCCATAACAGTGTTAGCCACATCATTGGCGTGTGTATGCAGTCGTCCACATATATAGCTTGTTTACTTTTTTCCCCTGTTATCAGCCGCTTTTTTTGTGATGTGTTCCATTGACGTATTTTACATAGTTAAGGGTTTATTTACGTAGTTGGCTTTCTACATGCATGTGAAATAAGCATCTATCTGAAAAAGGTGCGGCAAGTTAAAAATAAATAAAATTTTTGTAATTTTACAAATAAAACAGCAACCTTTCAATAAGTCCCAACCAAGGTAATAAGCATTTGTTTCAAATCTGGTGCAGGTTAAAAATGTACATGCTTCAAATAGAAAAAAAATTGCTAAGAGCTGGCACCAATTGATGAAAAATTTAAGAAAATTTCTTGTGACAGGAAAAAGTCAGGGAATTTCTTCNTGGCAAGTTAAAAATAAATAAAATTTTTATAATTTTACAAATAAAACTGCAACCTTTCAACAAGTCCCAACCAAGGTAATAAGCATTTGTTTAAAATCTGGTGCAGGTTAAAAATGTACATGCTTCTAATAAAAAAAATTGCTGAGAGCTGGCACAAAGTAATGAAAAATTGAAGAAAATTTCTTGTGAGAGGGAAAAGTCAGGGAATTTCTCGTGACAGGGAAAACCTCCCTTGATCATGTGACTATTTCATAAATGGAGGGCAAAAAGTTTATATATTAGCACATTTGATTATTGTCATAGATAAAATATACAAAGTTAAATTTAAATCTGTTACATAGTTTCATAGATATAGCACACTTAGCTAAAATGTTTGTATACACGCCATTCAGGAAATATGTATGTCTGACCCACTCAAAATGTATTAGTTTACATAGACTGCCATAGTGCTAACAGTTTGCCAAATTTGGTGAAAATAAGTTGTTTTTTCAGAAATCACAATTTCAGATTGTCAAGTGATAATATTTTACATGGCAGACATAAAAGAGATTGTGTGTACACATTTGATTGTTGTAATATATACTGCCATCATACAAAGTTTCATTGGAATTAATTANTAAAAGAGATTGTGTGTACACATTTGATTGTTGTAATATATACTGCCATCATACAAAGTTTCATTGGAATTAATTACACAGTTTTGACGATATAGCATACAAAACTAAAATAGCTACATGGCCGCCATTTTGAAAATAAGTTTCTGAATTATCTAAAGCATATCAGTTAACATCACCTTCCGCAGTACTACTTTTTTGAATAATATTTGGTAGGAATTGGAAAATTGCTTCCCAAGAACTAACACAAAAACTTGATTAATTCATGCAGCACAATCTTACAAAATGGTGGACAAGTTTTGTTTTTCAGCTTATTTGATGCTTGTAATAGATACTGTCAGTGTACAAAAATTGGTTGAAATTGATCAAATGGTATGGTAGTTATACCAAATAAACCTAAAATATTGATATAACCGCCATTTTGAAAATAATTGCCTAATAAAGTTTATTTACTCATTTAACTAGCTTTTCATAGATACATGCCAAATTTGGCAAAAATTGGTTCAGTAGTTTTCAAAATATTATGTAAAAGATTTGTTTTTGCATGCGGCACTTCATTAAAAACGGCCTGAAAATGTGGTGGTTGTTTAGCTTATATGATGCTTGTAATACATAGCGCAGTACAAAGTTTGGTTGAAATTGGCCAAATGGTATGGTAGTTATACCAAATAAACCTAAAATATTTGTATGAACACCATTTTAAAAATAAGTGCATAAAGTTCATTTACTTATATTTACGGCCAAGTAAATATAGTATTACTTGCCAAATTTGAAGAAAATTGGTAGAGCAGTTTTCGTGATATTAACATAAAAGCTTTATTTTTTCATGTGGCAGACAAAAGTGGTTGTAGTTTGGCTTATATGATGCTTGTAGTAGATACTGTCAGCGTACAAAATTTGGTTTAAATTGGTCAAACGGTACAGTAGTAATATCAAATAAACCTATAATATTTGTATGTACGCCATTTTGAAAATAAGTGTCTAATTAAGTTTAATTACCGAGATTTACCTGGCCAATCATAGTACTACTTACATGCCAAATTTGGGAAAAATAGGTTGAGTAGTTTTTAAGATATACAATGTAAAAGCATGATTTTTCATGTGGTGCTATCTTCCAAAATGGTGGACCAACAATAATATTTACCGCTGAATTTAATGCATACAACTTACGCTGTCAGCATACAAAATTAGGTTAAAATCAGTTGAATGGTTTCCAAGATATGACATATAGCCCTAAATTTTAAAATGGCCAACATTTTTAAGTAAGAGACTGGCGTGGTCGAAAACTATAACAGTGAGGTGTCCTTACTTGGTACTAAATGTGTACCAAGTTTGGTGAAATCCGTTTCACGCATTCAAAAATTGAAGGGGGACACACACACATGCACAGCCATGACGACAGGAAAGTAATCTCATAAGCCAGTCTTTCCTTCGGAAACTAAACTAAACTAAACATAAACTAAACAAAAGACTAACGAACGAAAAAAAATTAATAGATATTAATACGTACACACATAAGAACTTAAGCTAGCAATTATTTTGAAAAAAAAAATGTAACCTAAATTATTTAAAAATATATTTTAAAACTAATAAAAATTTATTAAAATTAAGAAAATGTCTTTTTTTGTAAAATATGCTTGTTATGATTTTCATTGTGTTGAAGAAATAATTAAAATAAAACTTTTGTTCCAGATGTTTTTTTTTATATAATAGGAGTATAGGTAATACTGGGTGGTTTATTTTTTGTTTAATAATAAATAAATACATTTTAAGATTTATATAATTTTATGATTTTTTTATAATTTTTTATAATAACTATGTGGTACTGTATTAATTTTATTTGTTTTAACAGTATAAGCTTTATGTTTATAAAATCTTATTAAATTAATTTTTTTTACATATTTTTATTTTTTCAAAAAGACATTTTTTATAATCATTAAATACTATTTCAATTTTAACAACTAATAATTTAACAAATTTAGATTTTTTTATTTCTTTATGGTTTTGATTCTGTCATAATATTTCCATTATTCTCATCTTTCATTTTTCTGGTAACTTTGACGCATTCTGCATCCCTATATTTTATTTGTCAGAACACACACTCTGGCGAAGCTCGCAGGCGGCGACCGCAATAAGGATTAAGGGTTTGGCGGACGTGATGGGAGAATGGCGCCAGGACGGCCCGGCGGAACGACCACGTGCGGAGGAAGGCGGAGCCCACACCAGCGGCGGCGCCTGTCCCAGGCTAGCTACCGCCATAAACATTGAGAGCTTTTGGCGGGCGTGCTGGGATAATAACGACACGATATCCGGAGGCATAAGAACAACACGTGCGCCGAACCAAAGAGGCCACCCAAGAGTTCCCGCACGTGCAGAACGGAACAATAAACTTCCATACCAGAGTCGAGGGGCGACGCCGGACCCAAGTGCGGATAGCTAGTGCACCGAACACGTGTTTACGACCAGGGGACCCACCAAGTAGCACGTGCAGGGCGAAGCACTAAAACTTCTAGACCAGAACCGAGGGACAACGCCGCCCACGTGTTTTACGACTCAGGGGGACGCGGCGGCCGCCCCGGACACGTGCAGAGATGGTGCAAGTTGAATATGGCGATCGAGCCTACAAAACCACGAGGAGGAGGATCGAGCAGTCAGTCAGTCGGGGGACCTGAAGCGAGGCGTCCGGGTCGGAGCCGGACGAAGCCAGTGCGAGGATCGATCAGTCAGTCAGACGTCGTCGAGCGAGCAGTGCGGAGAGAGCCGGGAGTTCAAGAGGGCGTCGAGACGCCAACGCCGATCGAGAGAGAGTGTCGCAGCCTAGACGTTCCAGTCTACCTACCGAGAGATGAAGCAGTCCCGAGATCGCCGGCTGAGAGAAGACCAGCACCGCAAGTCAGATAAGTAGAGTTCTACACCAAGTGTGAAGAATCTTGCCTCACCCCCCTCCCCCTCCATGACGCGAAGCGCCGCGCCAAACAATACGGAGCCTACGTATAAAAGGGAAGGGGAGTGTTGTCTCGTGTGTACATGTATAAGTAGCCCTGTTAAGCGTTAATAAAACTGATTTATTGGTAACCTGAAAAAGAGGTGAATTTATCAGTTAATTGGACCTAGAGACAATAGTGTCAACATATTCCTACGCCCTAACACTGAGGGCTAGCCTCAATTGCTGGTGCCTTACGCAGAGAGTAGATTCAATACCTACTTATAAACCATAGCATTGGGCAGGTATCAACTTTTTTTAAAATTTGTTGCATTATATATATTTGCGACGGGTCGGTTCGGTTCTTCAGTTCCAATTTATACCGGTTCTAGAGGTGTGACTCGGAACCGGTTTTAGGCTAACAACAATACGTTTCTACACAGCAATGGCAAAACTATAGCATGCCTTTTTTCCCAAAATAAAGGAAAAAATTTCTGGAATGCGCACTATACACGGAAAAAAAATTAAGGAGTGGTAGTCATAAACGGTTCGGTGATGTTTGGAGGGAAGTGTAGAGGAACAGTCAGTTTTCTCATCT
>NQII01001422.1:640812-697645 GCA_002778355.1 Clitarchus hookeri
TGGGAAATTGCAGTTTCATACATTTTAAAGGATACCCTAATGTAATGACTGTATACTTGGTATGGAAAGTTATCCCACCTCCAGCCCTGCGATCACATTTAAAAGTGGCTGTGGCCTCGATTACATTTTATGCAATTCCTTTACTTGGGGTCTGGTGCCACTGTAGAAGTTTGATAGTTGGTTTCCGAGTAACATTACTGAAGCCCCAGACTTGAGAAGAAAATTTAGTGTTTGATAATTTTGTTTGAAATTATGTTGGTTGGAAATTTACAGACATGCAAGCGTCCAATATATCACAAAATATTTTTTGGGATTTGCATGATCTTGGGGGTTTTTAATTACAAAAAATACCCGGGTACAAGTAGCACTCTTATAGAAACTAGCACAGAAAACAACAACATAGCAAGTATTTTACTGATTGCACAATTTACGATAACTTTTTCTGCAACTGTAACGGAAATAGGACTTTAAAAAAAAAAAATATTCGAAGCGACAAACATGGAAATTATATAATACATATTAGGGATGTCACACTCAATTCCACGATACCCTCTATTCTTGAAGAATCATATAATTGAGTATTGGAAGTCCAAGAATCGAAGCAATAAAAACCAATTACTATAAATACGTCACCTATTACCTCCCAAAAACGGTTAAAAATTATTTGATTTATGACAGTAACTGAATCACTAATGGAAAATTATTTTGTGCGTAAAAATATGAGATGCGGAAATAATCTGAAAATAAAACTGTACTGGCCGTGTTCAAATTTACCATTTAGCATATTAGTATTTAGTAGCTTCAGTTTGGTCACGATTTGGTAGTTTTGTTTTCAGCGATTTTCGTTACATTCTAAAAACTAGGGGTGTGTGGGGTCCCTAACTTCGGGAAAATTTTGGGAATTCATAACGATTTTCTTGTTGGGCGGGAAATAATTTTTTCAAGATATTTTCGGGAAAAATTTATGTTTATGTGTGTATGTGTTGTTCCAACTAAAATACAAGTCGGGTTTCGTGCGAGAAGCTTTATGTCGACTCTACATATGCAATTATGGTTTGACGAATCAAATATTGTCGAGAAAGTTGCAATACTTCACAGAATTCAAAGATTGTTACATAAGCTAAAAAAAAATTTTCATACGTCATATGTTATACAACGTTAACACTACGCATTTATTGCAAAAATTATCTGAATTAGGTTGCAAACTTGCACTATTAGGGAGTTACGGCAAACTGTGAGCACTGAATGTGTCTTACATGCGAGCGACATCTACAAGTTGCAAAGATCGATTGCTGGTTGATATGAGCGAGTTTCGATATACTTAACCTAAACATTCACGTAAAAATAAACTGGTACACGATGAATGTTTAATTAGACTCCAAATGTTTAACTATTTGACTGAGATGTAACATGGTGTTTTTTAATATGGGTTTGGTTCTAACAATTTGGAAAACACCAGCACATTCTCTTTGTTTTTAATTGTGTTTTGTGCTCACTCGTCGCCGGGACGTTGACAAACTCCAAACGTAGCAAATTTACTATGTGAAAAATATAATTTATTTACTTAGCTACTTTTCATTTCGTTATCGATAGAGGAATTACGATACAGACTCGGTATGTTGCATTCACAACCTGCCCGATGCTACTCTTTGCTGTGATTGCAGTTGCATTGCGTGATTCGAAGCGTGTGTGTTCACGGACGCTAAAACTTCCATTGAAAGTTAATTTGAGTGAATTTGTGTCAATGTAGACACATTTCACAACCAAAAATGCTATTCTTGCAAACGTTTTAATAATTTCACGTGTTGGTGGACATTTATCATAGCAAGTGAGGTTAGGAAATATTTTCAAATAAACTATGTGGACATCTCTAACTGAAAATGTTGGTGATATGACGAAAGTAAACAGTAAGTATATGTAACACAGATTAATTTTTTTTGTTGAATGTAATTACACACTAAACATTTGCGCTGCATTTGTATAAACGCTACCGACTTTACACGTTTTCTGTCCTTTGTGGTTCTTGACAACTAGCAAATATGGCATTTGTAACTATTGAGCGAGGGTGGTGATCGTATTTTGCTGCTTACTTTGCAAAATCTGTTACGAATGCCAAAAATAGTTACGGTTTTATATAATGTTCGGGAGTTTGAAAATGAAGGGTATTTGCATTTTATAAACTAACCAAAGTGCAAATAGTGTAAAACTCAAATGCTAGTGAATGTTTGTGGGCAGTTTTAAATGTCTCAACAAACTGCAAGATTGATTGCACAAAAATTACTGTGATGTTGCTGTGTGTTACATGACAAGTGCGCTCTCGTAAGGTTGTCCTTTCATTCTTATTGTTAAATATTTTTTTAGCGAAATGGTAAAATTTTAATTACGTATTTAGGTAACGTAAAAGTGGAGCCGTACTCATAGTCATTCCGGTGAAAAGTGCACTATCACATACATTATCACACACCACCATTCACCGTTCACTGCTAACATGACACAGTGTTTTAAGGAAAGGATTGTTTTATGAATATGGAGAGGTTACTTTTTCATATTATATATACAACATGTACTGTACATGCATTTTGCAAGAAGTCTTCCTAATAATGTGCCTCATGCTCTAGCTACACGTCACACTGCACAACCCGCTGAAGCCAACAACAGCCTATACTTTACTAACCGCAGCTAAGTTGTTCTATCTGCGTAGCAAGAAGAATTTGTTGCATTGTGGTTTCAGTTTTATTGAGTAATGTACATCACGTAATGTTATTTTCTGTTTTTATACACAGGTTTTCCATCCAAGACATGGCAGGATGGTACCACATACACCTGCCAGCGTCGGAACCTCGACCAGGGGAAGAGGTTCATTGTCCTTGACGCAGGCTCGGAGCAAGGATTTGTAAAGGATGCTGGTATTGTCTTCGCTCCGGGTAGTAACTTGGGCGACTACCATGGAACAATGAACGGGGAAATGTTTGAGAAGTGGCTGCAGGAGCAACTGCTTCCTCACCTTTAAGAACCATCTGTATTTGTTCTCGACAATGCCTCCTACCACAGAGTGTAGGTGACTTTTTCTTGCAGTTGTACACCTCTTTGTACATGTACATTATGAAATTTTCAGTTATGCCCAATTTTTCATTCTTTATTTAAGTACTGCATGTATGTCAAAAACGAAATTCTGTGAGAGACTATAAGATATATATATTTTTTTTTTTTATAAAAAGTTTGTTGCCATGTTAAGCACAATTATTTTCATAAACAAATTCTAACTTTTTCAGTTCTGAGAAGTTGCGAACATCGAAATGGACTAAGGTGCAGCTCACATCATGGCTCAAAGAGATGGACATTCAACACTGCCCGACAGCAACGCGTCCAGACTTGTACGAGTTGGCCAAACAGCAAAAACCAGCCACACAGTATGTGTACCTTTGCAGTGCCTGTCTGTCTATGCTCAATGGAGTTACGTTCCTCCACTGCCTACTCTTTTTAATCTGTTCACATGTCAAGTTTAATACCAGTCACATAACTTCAGCTGTGTACTTGGCAACATGTGCTGTCAGACTAACAATATAGTTGTGTAGAATTTTTATGTGTTATTTGTAGATCCAAAACATGTAGTCCACAAACAGAAAACACAAGTACTGNTACTTCGGCTGTGTACTTGGCAACATGTGCTGTCAGACTAACAATATAGTTGTGTAGAATTTTTATGTGTTATTTGTAGATCCAAAACATGTAGTCCACAAACAGAAAACACAAGTACTGACTTGAGTTTTCAAGTTGGCGGTTGGATTGGCGGGGGGGAAATTAACTGCACATCTCTTACTTTTCTAGACACAGAGTTGATATTGTGATTGGAGAAGCTGGGCATCAGGCTGCCTCCATACCACTGCCACTACAACGCCATTGACTTCTACAGTAAGACAGGAAAGGGGAAGAAATTTGATGATGAGACCGTGAAATCTGTATGGCAGGAAGCTCTCTCTCAAGTCACCGCAGAAAAGTAAGCTATGCTTACATAATTGCTGCTGTTGCAGTTTTTTAAAAAGTGGTTTGTTAGTATTTGCCAGAAAAAAACAAGAGGCTACATTTTTACTGACCTAGTTTTTAAGTACATATTTAACATAAATAGGTGGCAGTATGCACTGTTTATAACATGTTCAAGTTAACTTTTTCGGTTATCATCGCAGGACTAGTTTAACTTATAACTTGTTATTTTGCATATTATGTTATATAAAATACATTCTGTTTCGTATAAGTGATACAATTATGCCAGTTCTAAAAACTGCACATATTTAATTTGACATGGAAATAACGCATGATGTGAAATCTCATATAGAAACAATCAGAGAATGTGTGCACAACTGTGTTCACTTCATCGACTGAGTTATGTAGAAGGCACAGAAAAGCGGGAATGTGTACCAATGTTCAGCTCGTGTTCCTTACAATGTCTCGTGCAGTCTTTACTGTTTGGGATGTGCAATAATTCTGAAACTGTCCAAATGAGTTATATTGCACATCTCATAACACTGCATAAATAGTTTTATAGATCACAATCAACTATTGCTCGAAACGCCTATTCTCCCTTAAAAATTACGCTCAATGCTTGTATCTATTTTGACAAGGTGATTTTACTGCTTTTCCTATTTCTCAACTCAATTTCAGTGGATTCTTGAATATACGTTTTTCACTGGACCAACGGAGAGATACAAAGCATGCGGGAAAACAGTAAATGTAAAATTTTATTTTAGACCTGAAAAATAACATTTATAATCTCTAAATTTATATTTGTTTGAACAAGCAGTTGGAAAATGTCATTAACAACCAATTATTAAAGTAAATTTATGGTTAAATATTTTCAAATATTCGCACAAATAAAAAACTTTAGTTCTTGAAATTGAGCAAAATTTAATTAATATTGATTTTAACATTTTTGTCCATGCCCAATCCATTGGATACAATTGCCACAACTTATTTATTTGCTAGGATTTGTGCCAACCATTACATGTCAAGCCGTTTGGAAACTCTTACGATACTAACCAAACCCACAACGGATAGGTTCCTATAATAATCACGCCGTTAAAATACTGCGTCCATAACCTTACACCAAATTCAGTTTACTATAAGATCACAGATTGTTCGATACAGCGTTACAGATTGTGTCAAATACACTAGTTTCTAGTGTATTTGATTTTGTGATTTGTCCTCACTGTTGCCAACGTACGAGTGCAGAATAAGAATACAAAATTCTTTCTAACAGTCGTCAACCTACGAATGCAGTATGCATGTAAGAATAAGCGTAGTAAATAAAACACAAAATAATGCTGCGTGATGTAAACAATACTATCAATAAGGTTGTAAGTAGGCCGCCAGGCTACCAAAAATGTATATAAGGACAGGAATTCAAGTACTATCACAGTGTAGTACTTGTCAACAGGCACATACACAACGTATGAACCGCGTGGGGGAAAATGTGTCGCCCTTCTTTGTGTGTATGCGCCTGTTAAGCACTGCACTGTACATATATATATATATATATATATAAAATTCTCCCGTCACAGTGTTAGTCACTGAACTCCTCCAAAACGGCTGGACCGATTTTTATGAAATTTNGAGCCCACACACACGTGCATGTGCACACACAGGAGCCCACACACACGTGCATGCGCACACACAGGAGCCCACACATTTTTGCATGCTGATGCACGTTTGTAATGTTTTTGTTGGGTAAAACAAATTATTTGTCTCTGTAAACGTCTGTACAATTTTTTTTTTCCCCAAAAAATATTAGTGATCACACATTTCGTACATATTTACTTTCAGGTGGCAGAAGTAGACGGCTCACTCTGAGGGGCTCATACCAGAGGACTGTGAAAGAGAGTTGCAACATGATGGCCATGTAAATGTGCAGCCCATCATTATTGAAGTGGGAGCAAATGTTTCGGACGTCACTGATGATGATGATGATGATGAAGATGATCCACATAATAATGTGTGGAATTGATTTGTAGTTGTTACCTAATTAAGATTTTTGTAATTACGTTGAATTAACATGGTTTTTTTTGTGCTTGTTTGTGTTTTTGACTTGTTGCAATAAACATGACATTTTAATTTTTCCAACCAGTTAGCTGATAACAGCGACAATATTCATAAGTAGTTAATGGTTTCGTGTTGTCTGCCTCATTGAGCTGTGAAAAGAGCTCATAAAAGTTAGGTTCCAAGACTACAACTTTCTTTGCATTTATTAGGTATTGTGCACCCTGCAGTAATGATTGTTGCTTATTTTCTGTGCAGGTGTTACAAAATACCAACATTTTAAAGTATTAAGATGATTGATTGTGCGGAAGGGCTACTAGAGAGGTTTTTCGTTATTGAAACTGTGTTGACAGCAACCGTGACTTCTTGCTGACGTGGTACTGATTTTGCAACTTTATTTCACTGGTACCATAACATTTTAACTTAGTTATGGTCTAGTGTGGCCATTGATATTTTATTCAGTGTAGGTCTGTTAAATATGGTGTCTCCTTCAGTAGGTGCAGTTTTTCAATTCCCCCTCCCTCCACAATTGGTACACAACATAATTTGTACAAATTTATGCTTTTGGAATTTGGGGTAATGCCTGTGATTCCACCAGATGATGGGCTTCTTAAATTACGTGCATTAGTATTACATTCGTTGTAGGTACGCTGGAATTGTTTGTTTTGCAGCTTCAGTATCATTATGTTGCCTAAAATGGGGATGTACTTAAAATTAATGATAAGTAATTGATGATCCTTTCAACATATTCTTCACAATTCATATTTGTAAACAGGTAGTCTTTGGATTCATAATTGATTACTGACGATGTGTTACTGTACCAGTGGCTCGCATGGTCTCTCGTAAGGTAAATTTCTTATAATTAATGCTTGCTGCATTTTCAGCCATGGTTAATGACAAGTCCGCAAGGTCAATCTGGACGTTGGCATCTGGAAAGCCTTATCAGCATAGCCATTGGGTTTACTCAGAGTACTCATAGTTTCGCACTCCACAACTGCTCCATCTCATCTTACTTCACCCTCGCCAACACTGGAAATGATAGCTGTCATTCATCACTGAAAATACATTATATAACATTTTCCAACCAATTTCTCTTGGAAAATTACAAGAGTATTGCGTCCAGAGTTAAAACTGTTTTTCGTTTCATTGGACATCTTTTGTTTGCTTTTCGTGTAAGAGGTGTTGATTTTTGATGGCTAGTAGATGTAGATTGGGCAGCAAAATTGTTTACTGACATTTTAACGTGCAGTAATTTCAATAAAAGCATAAAATAATAAAGGATAAATAACATGCTGTTATCACAGAAGCACAAATATACCACAGCACTTAAAAAACATAAGTACACACTCAATACAAGTAGGCAAGTCTGTTCAACCTTGGAGGTATTGTGACAAATGAGACTTATGTCTACAAAGTAGGCATCTAATTTTTTCAGACATGAATGAGCTAGTGTTTTTTTATGACTAAATATTCTCTTCATATTTTGACAGTGTTAAATTAGCCAAGGCCTGTATTATTTTAAAATATTTTAGTGAAATTTAAAATAAATTCAATATATGTTGTTTATGTAAAGTTAGCAATTTCAAAATAAAGTAGTTATTCCATGCTGAAAAAGTTAAAAGCAATTGAAATCAACATTATGCTATATTTTACTGTATTGTTAGGTTTGGTTAAAGTTATTTTATGTGAATTAAATCACATTTCACTTGGATTGGTTTTGGTTTGAAGAGAATATGCCGCACTATATCATGTGTTATATTTCCCCATTTTTAAACTGTGTCTATGGGGTGCCTACATGTACACTTAAAATGGAGTATATCGTAGAATTTACATTCCTTCCTACCAAGAAGTTAATTGCTGGTGACAGAACCAGAAGTCTCACAGTTGCATATTCGACAGAATGTTTGCCACTTGCAGTGATTCTGAAGGATATTTGTGGTATTTTCCTGTTGTGCTTCAAATGCAAATTAAGTACAGGTGAGTGAAGATTCATTACATATCAATTTCACTGTGTGAGCATGCTGGAAGTTCCAAAATTAAGCAAAACTTTGTGTATTACTAATATCCAATTTTATACTTTAAGAAGCTTTCCTGTTTAGCAAGTAAAAATTAGCAGTATTTTTTTTTTAACTTCTTAAGAGGGCTTTACTATGTATGATCTTTGGGTTATAGCAGTAAGCAAGTTTCCCCACCCACGCAGTGGAAAATGGATTTTATAAAGTTCGTATTACTAAGAGAATGGGCAATATCGAAAACATGCTGAAAGAGTGATGTTTAAGACCTTGATGCATTTCTTTAGCCTGCATGCACATTTGTTTTGGTTGTGGATAAATTTATAATTAGTAATTTATATTTTTGACATACTATAACATAACTTTACTAATTAATAATTTTAATACATTTTTTTGTAGTTACTAAATGTTAAATTAATTATTTATATTTTTGCCCTTTAACATAACAATTTACTGAGTAATGATTTATGTACACATTACTATTACTACAATCGCAGCTGCGTATTTCTGAGTAGTAAGTTTGCCTAGAACGTCCCACGAACAGTACATTGACAAGGGGATCAGCTGATAATGACAGCATGAAAATAAACAACATCATTGCCATGTGGCAATCAGCTGATGGCGGAAGGATACGTAGTCAGATGTAAACAGTGGCGCTACTTTCGCAAACCTGTCAGAATCTGGCCAACTTATGAGATGGAGTATACATTCCTCCAAGCCTTCTTTGTTTGCATGTAGTGAGGGGGTTGGGGGGAGGAGAGAGGAAAAAGAGACATTTCTTAGAAGTGTCACATTCCAGCATGGCAAAAAACAGCATATCACTGCATANGGTTGTTGATAAATTTATAATTAGTAATTTATATTTTTGACATACTATAACATAACTTTACTAATTAATAATTTTAATACATTTTTTTGTAGTTACTAAATGTTAAATTAATTATTTATATTTTTGCCCTTTAACATAACAATTTACTGAGTAATGATTTATGTACACATTACTATTACTACAATCGCAGCTGCGTATTTCTGAGTAGCAAGTTTGCCTAGAACGTCCCACGAACAGTACATTGACTAGGGGATCAGCTGATAATGACAGCATGAAAATAAACAACATCGTTGCCATGTGGCAATCAGCTGATGGCGGAAGGATACGTAGTCAGATGTAAACAGTGGCGCTACTTTCGCAAACCTGTCAGAATCTGGCCAACTTATGAGATGGAGTATACATTCCTCCAAGCCTTCTTTGTTTGCATGTAGTGAGGGGGTTGGGGGGAGGAGAGAGGAAAAAGAGACATTTCTTAGAAGTGTCACATTCCAGCATGGCAAAAAACAGCATATCACTGCATAAAACATGCAAAAAAAAAAAGGAAGCCAGTCACCATAAAAGAAGCAAAAAAAGAAAAAAATCAGGGTTCTTTTAACGACCCGACCCTTAGGTTACCAGTACGTTACCATCCCGTAGGTTATTGTTATCGTACAGCACGCCACAATGTTTTGGTTTGGAGGCCATGAGTTATTTAGTTAAAGTATTTTCCAAACATATCACAATCGCCACATATTAATGTAAAAAATAATAATTTGTTGCATATTTACTANAGTTAAAGTATTTTCCAAACATATCACAATCGCCACATATTAATGTAAAAAATAATAATTTGTTGCATATTTACTAACCTTAAATAAATTTAATACAACAAGTTTATCTGTATGCATTAAAACTTATCTTCACACTTTGTTATTGTTCAATTCCTCCATATAACAGTTAAATAACACATTTAATGAATTTTACCTGCATTGGTTTAATAAAGTTGCAAGCAAAAGGTAAGTATTCAAAATAGAACCAAATACTGGAACCAATATTTAAATTGTAGAATCGGTACCGGAACTGGAACCGATATTTTTTGTTATTCAACCCATCCCTAATATATATACATATTATCTTTTGAATAATCGCTTGTATCAAATTTGTTTATCATTTCCTTTATGTCCAATAAAAAATCATCAGTTTTTACATTTTTTACTAAAGAATCTGTATCTTGATAACATAATCCTATAATTTTTCTGTAAGCCATTCAAATCTTCCATATGGTACAAATTCTGACTGCCCAACCATATAAATTATTTGCATCTAAATAAGTTCAATAATTTTAGGGTATATTTTCATTAAAATAATTCATTTTCAAAAAAATTAATATAATCTTATCTAATTTAATTTGAGTACATTTTAGCATTGCATTCCATGATAAACCTGGTACTGTATAATACCGAGAAGGATATAATTTATATGTATAAGATTTTCAAATATATCAACTAAAATTTATACATCAGATTTATTTTATAATTTTGTATGTTGTTATAATTTTTACCAAACACTTAGAATGATTATAATCTTCCTCAGGTATTTATTTAATCTTGAATAGAATTTATGTTTGTAGGTAATTATGTTTCTTTTAAGTTTTCTATCAAATTCATATATTCATATTGATTTTAAGTTCATTTTGTAGAATATTTTAATATTTCTATTAATTTTTTTTTTCAAGATTTTGACTTTATTTTTCAATGCTTGAACTCATAAATTTAAAAGTATCTAAAAATCTTAACTCTAAACAATCTTTACCTTTTTATAAAATGAAATAGGCTATATTTATTAGTTAGAATTATTTCAATATCATCTGTTTATTTTCAAATTCTTTTATAAACAAATGTGTAACAAATTTATACACAAATTGTTTTATAAACGAATTTATCCTAATAAATTATGATTATAAACAGGTATAAATAATGGAATTTCATAATTTAGATAACAATAAGATAGAGTAGCTTTACAATATAATCCTGTTAAATGATCATGATCTTTAAATATGTTAATGTTATCTTAAAGATAATATTTAAAATTTGTTTAGTTTCATTTCATATTCTAGTAATAATTATTTTTTTATTTTTCATACAATTTATCATTATTTTTAATTAGGTTATTTTACAATTAAAAACTAACACATATTTCTAAATTTTTAGGATCACTTTGTATATCTTCACAAATATTACTTATTTTTGAATTTTTAAAAATCTTTTAACTGTTTCGTTAATTTATTTTATTTTGAGTTTTTTATCATAAATCTTTTTCATTTATATAGATTGTTTTCCTTACATTTGAATAAAAACTTTATTTGCACCTTTAACAAAATATTAAATTTTTTTTTATAAATTATATGAGTATTAAAAAAAATACCCCAACTTTGAAGGTCTAAAATATCAAAACCAAACAACCTACAACCTTGGTTGACCAATCAAATGAACCGTGGAACCGTGAAGTTTGTTTACCAACATTCATAAATGTTCAATGTGACCACCATGAGCGGACAGAACGACATCTACATGATAATCAAACTCATTCCACGCTCTTATCAGCATGTCCGGTGTTACGGTTTGGATAGCATTCGTGAAGTTGAACTACATTAACAGTGATACTGCTACAATATTCTTAACACAGTGTGTTACTCCTTCCACTGCAATATAAACACTGTGCTTCAAGTTGAGCACATCACAAACATGAATACATCTACTGCTAAATTTGTGGGATAAAGTAAACATAAAAAGAACCATTTTTCAATATTGAATGATACAGAGAAGCCATGTCTGACTCAGTTGGTTAGCCAATGACCTCCCACCTCTTGTATCCCTGGTTCGATCCCAGGCCCAGCGGGTAAGGCATTTTCAGACAGGGGGTTCTCATGTGGGGAGTATGGAGGACACTGCAGTAGTGTTGGGGTTTTCTCAAAGCTTTCCCATTTCCTCCCCCATCTTCATTCTGGTACGTCTCTACCCCCATCTTGTCTCACCTAATCCATTCTTCTGGCTCGTCGGAGCAACAGGTCCTTCTCTCGGGAAGGGCAGCCGGCTCCGCTTACATACATGAGACTGCCTCCGGAGGGAACGGCGAACCACATGTGGGTTTTTGTAATGATTACAGACAACCTGGTTTTGCAGTATTTTCTGATTCTGCAGTAGTCTCACGACTAGTGCACCCACCTCCCCTTGCCACAATCAAGGTCTGATTATCAGTAGTGTCATACCAACATCTTGACTTTTGGGAAACATGGTAAATGTTTTTACTCACCAGCAGATTTTTTCAGCATGCTCCCAATTGCCTTACCATTGCATTCCACTGCTGCCCCAATTCACGATATCATCGTGTTATCATTCAGGGAAGACTGGAATCTGTTTCACCTCAGAAGCCAAACACCCTAAAGAGCACCTCCCCATTTACATTAATATTTGCAGAGCACTAAATTGCCCCTGTTATACTGTGTACCATATAAGAAGGCCACATTCTTGACAGTTGACAATCGCCGTGTCTTTTCGTTTATGTATCCATTCGCCATCAACAGGCGTGTCAAGAATAGGCTTTGATGTAGCGAGTCAGCGCGTCCAGAAGGTGCTGCTCCGTGTGGCAATTGGTGAACTACTTGGGTGGCGCTGCATTCGTAAACGGAACTTGGTGGACGTGTGTAGGGTCGTTCGTAAACGCGGTACACGAAATATATGTTACTTTAAAATTATACAGAGCTTGCGGGAAAATAAAATTATTTGTATATGCGCATGAATACGTTATTTTAAACAACAAAACTATAATATGTTTCTGGGTGTAGTTCGGGATATGGATAACAGATGGCATGGAAGGGCATATTGCAAATGATGGTGCGCTTTTAACTCACAAGATGGCAGCACCTGGTTTGAGAGTCTGGAAACTTTGGATTTTTTCGTCACATTTGGATACGTATCGTTTTATTGTGCATCTCATTTTGAACACCTATACATTACTATTTTATCACGAAGTTTCGTTTCTAAAACTAAAAACTGCTGTTTTATGACCACGTAAAATAAAATGTATTAATTAATTTACGAACTCTTTCTTATCCGCGTATCTTCTGCTTGTGTGATGTGCTTCGGCACTGCTCACAGAATAGCCAACGTAATATTAACTTTTGTTCGTTCGTGCATCAGCTGATACAGGATTTTGTAAATGGCAGGTTATTTGTTTTCAATATATTAAGTTGCCACTCGCTGACTGTCAGAATGTGGCCTTCTTATATGAAATGAACTGTACATATAAGAATTACTCACACCAATGACCATGCAACATTCTGCTGTAATGAAGGTACAAATCACACACTTCAATAAAAATGTGGAATTTGAACTGACAGATCTTATACCTACAATTTATCATAATTTATTATAAGCAGTATCATTAGACAATGAAAACAAATTTAAGAATTTCAACCATTTTAACAGTGACCATAAATAAATGTTCCTATCATAATAAAAAACTAAAGCAACAGCATTACCTTAGCAAATTATTGACGCATCAAATATTATCATTTTTACCTCACTGCAATGATTACATGCACCTGTAGATTGACTTTACTCAGATTTTTTTTATCCATTTTTCCTCAACTTGCATGCACATCATTCATTGGGACAAAATTAATAATCAGTACACACAAAATCAATACAAATACCTTTGTTCTGTGGGCATGATCATTGTGATCTCGGACTTTGATTTGGCTGACTGCAGGACTAGGCCTGTACCAGAACTGAAACAAAGAATTCCCTTTCCTTAACCACACACCACCTTAAATAAAGAAAAAAAAAACATTAACAACATAAAGATAACAACATTTATAATACTAAAATAACATATAAATTTATAATACTAGTATAAAAAGATAAAAACCATAATAAAATCTGCTATGGCAATGTACGTCCACAATAAAGCCAGTCAGAAAATTACATTATACACTTGTAAATAGAACAATAGCCTTGTGGAAGGATTACAGAGCAGCTCTCCTGCTTGGCAACTCCCTATATCAAGGCTTGCACCCAACTGTACAACATGAACTCATTCCAACATAGTACACACACTGTCAGAATAATCAGAAAAGTACAATTTATGTTTATGTTACACATGGAAGAAGAATGCATATACAGTATTTTGAAACAGTAAAATAACTTGCTAAAATTTACTTGCTTAAATTTTTTTTTTTTTTTTAATCAGTTAATAAAAGTTGGTCTGTATTACAATTTAAGTGTATCTCTATTCTGGATCNAAATTTTTTTTTTTTTTTTAATCAGTTAATAAAAGTTGGTCTGTATTACAATTTAAGTGTATCTCTATTCTGGATCATTTAGAAAGTACATTTTTCAAAAAAACTTTCATTGAGTGAGATCATCACAATAATTACTCTGTTTGTATGTAATAAAGATTAGTAATAATGTTTGCAAATATTTTCAATAGTTAATATTATGTGCATCCATTTCAACCACAAAACTTATATTCATAATTAAAACGAATGCATATAATAAAAAATTATTAAAAATAGTTTTTACTACTAGTACCAATGTTTTCTTACATAAAACCATAACAATTATTATGATCGCCCTACATGACAAAGGTTTTCTTGAAAATTTGTTTTCTAAAGCATCCAGAATGGAAATACATTAAAAAGGTAATTAATAACACTCTCAATAATAATATATTTAAGTAATTTATACAGTTGGGTGCAGTGCTCCAATGGAAGGCACTCTCGTACCGTAACAACCAGCGTACCAAGAGAGGAGGGTATTCCAGCCAGGACACAGCACGTGTAACGAACAGTGAGCACCAGTAACATCAGTGCCTCTACACTAAAAGAAGAGAAGTGGATGGTCGAAGTATCCTTTGACTGCCTGGCAGATGGAAGCAGAGAGATTGGATAATCTTAACTATTTGCTACCCCTTCACACTCCTTCAGCAGCGTACATAAGAACTAGTTCTATTACATACTGTGGTATCTAACTTCACCTACAACTTATTTCCTTAACTGAGATGCTGAGTTGCATTTGCTGTTCACGGTAAAGTAAGCACTTTAGCAACAGGCATGTGAAAAAAACACTGCCCATAAGTACAAAATGTTATGGTACAAACTCACAAGCAGGATCATAGTTAAGTTGACTCGGTGACTTCAGACATGATATAGTTATTGGTTGCCACCTCGTTAAGCGATCCATCTGGGCCATTTCCACCCTTTTCAAGTTGCCCAAGTCGACTGTCGGGGATGCGATTGTGAAGTGGAAACAGGAAGGCACAGCCACGACACCAAAGCTGGGTAGGCCACAAGTATTGACTGACAAAGACCATCAATCATTGAAGATGGTGGTACAGGAAGACTGCATGTCACCAGGTGATACAATCACCTGGTGACATGCAGTGCCACTAACTGTGCTGCTAGCACCATGACTGTGTGCCAGGAGTTNCCAGGTGATACAATCACCTGGTGACATGCAGTGCCACTAACTGTGCTGCTAGCACCATGACTGTGTGCCAGGAGTTATGAGGAATGGGGCTCAAAGAAATAGCCCTCTCATAATATTACATGGCACGTTACAAGCTGAAAGCTAGAAGAGAATTTGGACTGACTGTGTGTGGCCAATGATACAAGACTAGTTCGGAGATGATAACGGTGTGTTTCAGCATGACAATGCTCTCTACCGTCAAGCACGGTCTGTTCATGAGTGGCTTGTAGACAATAGGGTTCCAGAAATGGACTGGATAGCCTAGAGCCCTGAACACCTCTGGGACAGGTGTGCCAGGGTCCACATCATTTACTACACTTGCTATAGTGCTGCAGGAAGAATGGTTGGCCATTCCTCTGGAGATGTTCCAACACCTGGCTGACAGTTTCAGTTCCTCCCGCAGGGTTAGAGCTGTAATTAAGGCCAAGGGTGGTACATCCCATATTAATGTCCGCTACTGCGCAGTATGACTGAGCGACAAATCAGATAGTTTTGGTCAGATAGTGTACATATAAGAGTATCAATTTTCATATTAGTAACATACTTATTCTGCATTTCATATAAGTAGACTAAATTTTGACAGTTGTTGTGGGATGTATATTGTTATGTTGGCAATATTGATGATGATTGCGGAAGAAAATCATTCTCAGAACCAAAANGTTGTTGTGGGATGTATATTGTTATGTTGGCAATATTGATGATGATTGCGGAAGAAAATCATTCTCAGAACCAAAATTGTAATTCAAAACATACATTATAGTCAGTGTTTTTTTGTAAATGATGTATTTTGAAATAGTTATTAGGTTTAAAATGTATGTTGCCTAGAAAATTGCCATTTCAACGCTGTTTTGTAGTGTAAAAATAGCATGTTTATTATATGGAAAATCCAACAAGTGTACGACTAACTTCGCCAAATATATTTACGTACATATGGAATGTGTTTAGTATTCGCATCGGTACAAACATAATAATATTAATCGCGTTTTCTTCTTTCGGTAAGGTTGATACTTTACAGGTTATAACAATTTGAAGTTTACTTTCATACATACCAAATTTTCCACTAGTCCTTTAAAACAAAATGCAATTCAAAATTATACTATCTCACAAGATATGCTACAAAACAATGCCATCTCATGAAAGATGTTAAACTAATGTATCTCCCAACCCCATCCACCAACAATAAAATAAACAGAGCACCTGCAGTGTCACTTGGCCATAGCAAAAATTAAGTAAGATGGAATGGTAACCTACACTAATCAAAGCATTCTATTTACACATTTTGTTTTCTTCATAGATAGAACAGCTGTGGTGCAATGATACATTGTTGCCGCACTATGTTTCTAGAACTGTCAAAATTTAGTGAACGTATATGAAATGGAGAAAACAATCTTCATAATTCCACAATTTTACATGGATGGCTACCTAATAAAAAGCTCAGGCCCACTACAATGTTAATCTTACATCCTGCAGAAGGATACAAAATGAGAAGGGAAAAATGATCCTAAGTAGAGCTTACGAAAGTGCTCAATTAACGGTAACAGAAGTCAGCTCAGTGACAGATGTATAAATTATTAGTGTGTGCTCCGTTGAATACTATGACAGGGTTTGTCATGGCAGTAGGAATTGTGTGTGGACAATCACATGTAAACACAAACATGAATACAAAGGACCTCGTTTTCACCACTGTGACGAGGGTTCTAAGGCCTGTTTCTCTTTCCCACTTGCCTTAATAAAATAAGTGTCAGAGTGAGAAAGGTCATGAGGCCACGGTCAAGTAGAAGATACTGACTGAATCATCTATCTGACTGGGTGGATGAACCCGGTGTACTGCCACCAACACTTGCAGACATGACTAGGGGTGGATGGGGTGGCCTTTTAAACAGTGAGTGGAGTCTTCAATCAGTACTTAACCTTTCCCAGGCAAGAAGCATGTACTGTTAAGTTACCCCAAATGTCAGAATGCCATGTGAGGAGGTTGGATGGGCGACCTTGGAAGAAGCACGTCCATCAACGTGACCAATGAATAGGGCTCGCTACCCTTAGTGGGAAGGAATATGAAGTGAGGCGTCCCTCACAGAAAGACCCAGCAACACCGATATCCCGGAGAACCAAACATACAAAGAACTTGCAGGAATTCATACTGAATCTGATAACATGACACAATCAGGTTATGTACTAAAGAAGACTGGAGAGATATTATAAACCTGTGACTAAGACAGTCCACAAGCACCCACGACAAATTCCAATGACATAACAACAGTGAAATGTACCAACAAAGATCTGAGACCCAAACAAATTATTACTCCTAACAAACGATGATTGGAAATAACATCATAAATAATTAATAAACTAAAAATACCTGAGAACTTCAGTTGCAAATACTTTGATGCTGAAACACACAATGGGTTAATTACGAAACACCATACCTAGCATGGATTTAGTCCCCTTTTCATACAGTTTTCTGCTATTTAAAGAGTAATTCTGACCATGTCTTGGCAAAGAGAATTGTTAGTGACAGTACCGTGCAATCACTAACCACCAACATGCAACACTGTCATGCAGAGTTGGTTGTCTAATTTAGTCATAATTTTTCTTGTCAGCACAACAAAAAAACACTAAATATACTTTCTAACCCCGACAATAAACAATCTCACAATAACCAACGGTTGCCTACTAAAGCAACTATAACCAGCCAGGTACTATACTTTGTTACTGTCACCTTGTACACAAAATTTAATGCACATTTTTTAAAAATACTTTAGCAATGCTTAAAATTTGTGTTAACATCTAAAAACTATTTACTTTGCTTCAATGTGAATGTGCATCACAGAAATTTCTTCCTGATTACCTGTAAGCAACACTTAAGCTGTGTGGCTGCTCTTGAGCAAGACAAACTTACTTCTACATTTATTACCAAAGTATCTAAAATAATAATTTATATACTGTAATAAATAACAATTTGCCAAAATGTTACAGCAGTTCAAATATATTTTGCATGACATTAAAAATCTACCAAAAAATACATTATATTTATGACTATTACATTAATATTATGCAATAAGAAAACCGCAATCATTTTAGAGATTCACATAAGCAAAAATTTTAACACTAAGGCAGACACCATAAACTATTTTGTGCATAATGTAAAAAGTCCGGACATTGAAAAAAATTAAATTAAAGGATGTGTAGGAACTTGGCTCCTCAAAACCTTTAACATCACCACAGTGATAATTGCTACGCACTTTCCTGTTAACCACAAATTACAAAACTGACAAAAACCAATTTTGGCTGCGGCTGGATACTTTAATTTCTATGTAAAAATTACAAGTGANACAAATTACAAAACTGACAAAAACCAATTTTGGCTGCGGCTGGATACTTTAATTTCTATGTAAAAATTACAAGTGACTTTTTTATTTAAGAAATATGAAGATGTGTGAACATTTTCAGCAGGCATTCCAATGCTGATACGCAAGTTCTCATACTGACCTCAAGAGAACCAATAATACCATCACTTATGCAACACTCACCTCTGAAACTTACTTGAAGTTTCCACTTTAGTCAGAGAAATTAAAAGTCTGTTCTGGAAGNCTTATGCAACACTCACCTCTGAAACTTACTTGAAGTTTCCACTTTAGTCAGAGAAATTAAAAGTCTGTTCTGGAAGCAGGTGATTTTCTTTATGTGCTTCTTGCAGCTGAAACACTTCTTTACCTCCGCAACGAGCTTCCACACCATATCAACCAGCTTAAACCTCATGTACTCCAAATTCTTTGTGTGTGTTTGTCCACTTATCTCATCCTTGGTGTCTACACTGTCTGCAAGCACAACATTTTCATTTTATTCTGATAACAATGTCATGTTTATGTACACACTATATTTTATGAAAAATTCATATAAAAATAATTAAATAAATAGAATGTAGCAGGTGAGGTAATGCGAGAGTACACAGCAAAAAAGCAGAAGAATTTTGAGGCAGCAATAGATTTTAAAAAAAAATAGCCCACCCGACACTTGCAAGAATTACTGTTTTCATACAAAACTTCTTTTAAAAAAACTAATAAAGGTAATTTTTTTTAATGCACTGATATTTATACTATTCACAAATAATATGTACATACACATACAGTATGTGTTATTTGAAATCAGCTATTTATTTGATAATTATCAAGTTTAGTGACTTTTCTGTAAAAAAAAAAATCCCCGGAAAATGGTATATTTCCACTCTACTATTGATGCAGAACACGAATATACTAGGGGTATTAACGTCCAACTAATTTCCTAATATATGCCCACCTAACCTAACAGAACATAACCCCACGATGGGTGAATCACTATTTTATATTTGTAAACTAACCTAGGATTGTAGGGTTTTACACTAACGTAGGNTAACCCCACGATGGGTGAATCACTATTTTATATTTGTAAACTAACCTAGGATTGTAGGGTTTTACACTAACGTAGGATTTAAGGGTTTAAAACTAACCTATGAAATTAGGATTTTAGGGAATTAAAGGAACTATAAAACACACCTGAATAATATCAATTAACTCACCTAGGTAGGTGGTGGGTCCTCTGCCAATTCAACCTTACCTCACTCTACGAAACACCATGATCTACTAAAACGCCACATAGGCGAATATTACGCACTAAAGCATTCATTCATTGTTGAATATTACGGACTGAAGCACTCGTTCATAGGCAAATATAACGCACAGAAGCACTAGTTCTTGCTTTCTCCGTTTTTAAATCCGTCTGATTGGGACGCCACAACTCACCCCGGCAACAACGCAACGGCTACTGGGCTGTTAGAAAATTTCCGTTAAAATCACATGTGACGCGTTACAGTGACGTAACAATACCCACAAGCCAATAAGGTGACGGCAGGAATCATGACATCACCAAAAANATGTGACGCGTTACAGTGACGTAACAATACCCACAAGCCAATAAGGTGACGGCAGGAATCATGACATCACCAAAAAATCATGGTGGCCGACGTAAACAAAGCTGCGAACTGCTCGTACTTTCAACTATTTTATTTAATACGTTCTACTTATTTTAACATGATGCCCTCCTGAATATTAACAAGGTGAGCTGTGCAGAACCCATTAATGCTACTTTCGTTTATCTAGGACGTTTCCTTCNTGTGACGCGTTACAGTGACGTAACAATACCCACAAGCCAATAAGGTGACGGCAGGAATCATGACATCACCAAAAATCATGGTGGCCGACGTAAACAAAGCTGCAAACTGCTCGTACTTTCAACTATTTTATTTAATACGTTCTACTTATTTTGACATGACGCCCTCCTGAATATTAACAAGGTGAGCTGTGCAGAACCCATTAATGCTACTTTCGTTTATCTAAGACGTTTCCTTCNGCCCTCCTGAATATTAACAAGGTGAGCTGTGCAGAACCCATTAATGCTACTTTCGTTTATCTAAGACGTTTCCTTCAGAAAAGTCACTAAACTTGATAATTACCATTTATTTCCTTAGGTTTTAAATGTCGTGCCTGCGGACATGACCCGAGCTACAAGTACAAGCTCACTGAATAAGACTAATTAAATCTTTGCTTCAGTATTCATGTCATGTATCATGTATAGCGTGAACTGCCCAATACCTTTGTGCGTAAACATGCACAGCTTTCAAAATATACACTCAATACACCAAGCAAGGCAGTGGNTGCACAGCTTTCAAAATATACACTCAATACACCAAGCAAGGCAGTGGCAGCTGTAATGAACAAAACACATTTAGGACAAAGGACCTATCCATATTTACTGGCCTCAAGTTTTTTATATCTGGTTCAGTGAAACACATAGGGCATATTTTTGGTGCTTTCCACACTCAACTCAAAGCCCTCACTGTACATCTGCAGCTAGTTGCAAACAAAATGATGTCCTTGTTTCATTCTTTCAATAGAACAAGGAATAGGTTTTTTTTTTAAATATAAATTATGAATGTTTCTGAAACACCTCATTAGAATTGGTTTAGTTAACTGATAAAAAATATAAATTCTGTGACTTATACTTGCAGAAGACCTCTTTTAATAAAGTAACTATGAGAAAAATTCTCCAGATTTAAATTTTGTTATGGTTATTCTATTCCTAAATCACTCTAGGTGAATACAAGGATGGGTCCTGTATAAGGTCATGGCTGCTTTCTCCTATTTCCATATGTCAGAGCATCTAGTTCCATCTGTAATGACTCTGCAATCAATGAAACCTTAGGCCAAACACACGTAAAGATTCTTAAAAAAATAAACAGGATAAAATATTTAACCATCTGGTCCCAATAGCTACAAATCCCCACTACCCAGAAACAACCCAGTGTTTAGTGAATGTGATGAAAATATCCATAACAGAGGAAGATGACAGTGCAAGTGCAAGGGAGTGACATACAGNCAGTGTTTAGTGAATGTGATGAAAATATCCATAACAGAGGAAGATGACAGTGCAAGTGCAAGGGAGTGACATACAGAGTGGTAGTGTTGACGTTTTCATGAAGAGTTTGCAATAACAGACATGGCAGTGGCCATAGGGCCAGCAGACGGGCGTAGATGTGACATCATAGGCCGATATTCTCCAACACCTCATGTCAGAAGCCCGAGCAAACTATAATTTATATAAAACTCGCAACCCGGCCCGGGTAAAACCTAGTTTTTACAGCGATACACTAAAAAATTAATTGGGAAAAGACAATTACAATATTATATGATAGTAAATTAGTAAACTACTATCATATATAACATACACACACGTTATGCCTGTCTTCCAGAGGGTTAGGCAGACACTACGGACCTCCATTTACCACGATCCTGACATACCTACCTCCTTCGCTTTATCCACATTCATAAATCTCTAATATAACAGTATTATATGGTAGTGGTTTACAAAATTTCTTTGTATACAACATTAATCGTTTTGCCTCCGACCACCAGCACAAAAAGATTTCTGTTTGATGTGACACACAAAAGGGCTACGTATAGTTGTCCGTGTGAAAAACTTGCTCCATTCAAATCCACTCCAGCCACATCAAGTGTTTGACCCTGAGCCTTATTTATGTTCATACCAAAACAAACTCTTATTAGAAATTTGACTCTTTTAAAATTATATGGAAAATCCGAGGGAATCATTGGTATTCTAGGTATTAAAACAGTTTCTCCAGTACCGCAGCCAGCTAGATTAGTACCTTCAATGAGATAACTTTTTAAACTTTTTATTTGTAATTGAGTCCCGTTGCATAATTTCGGTGGATTTATATTTTGCAATAAAATCATGGGAGCTCCAACTTTTAAAATCAGTTTGTGTGTGACATGCCAGAAGAATTCAATGAATTAAGAAATTCTGTGGGATAGTGCACAGTTTCTTTACTGTCGAGTACTGTATCTCCTGAGTAATAGACTTGTGTTTGCGCATTGAATTTTGCGAGCACTAATTCATTAATTTTTTCTACTTGTTCATTAGTAGGCGATAATATTGCTCTTTCTTTGAACCACAATAGTGTTTTGTTTGGAAGGTGGTGTATTTCAGGGTATACGTTATCTATTAGTTGTTGGCGGTCCGTGACTAAAACACATATATCACTATTGCGAGAAATTTTTCCACAATCCATTGGAAGCAAACATGCTGTTATCTTTTGAAGACATAAGTACTAGCATATTTGTTTTGAGTGCTAGTTTTGTTACCTTGGGCCAAAAATACAATCTTTTTAATGATGCATTGACTTCATCAGCCACACCCCAAGCTGCCGCCCCCACCCGCGTATAGGTCCATGCGTGTCTCGGTTTTAGAAATTACTTTTTCACAAAAGATTTTATAACTTTTCAAGTATTGGCGATAATTGTATGCTGTAAAGGACATTTCTTATCTACGTTAAACAGTTTTAATTATGAATTAATTTATTTTGATAAAGATTAAGTTCTTTATGGTTAGAAAAGACAGGAAATTTTACATTTGTTTCTACTGCGTAATTTAAATTGTAATTATGGTTACTACTACTTATCTATTAAAGATACATATATGCTACCGCTGACTTTTTTGTAGATCATTTAATTTTACACAATTCTTTCGTACATGATTTTGTTGTATCTCTAAAGGATTAGGAAGCGTATTCCATGAGAGTGCGCTGCCGGCAAACTTTTTTCCCGACTTGATTCACTAATACAGTTAATGCTAAGCTCCTATAAGTGCTAGGGCAATTTTTAATACACACAAACCTTCCTCTATAAATGCAGATCACAACAGTAAAAACCACATCCAGATGCGTTCAGTGGTTCTCAAGAATAGCGCAGTCATACAGACAAGCACGCGCCAGGGACTTCTTTTTATAATATGTAGTGAAGCATTATTATTTGGTAGCAAAGACTCAGCATGCCATGCATTATTTTAAACAGGTTTCTAATGTGTATTTAATGCTTGGTTAATGAAGTGTCTTTGTGTAAGCCTGTAATGGCCAGAGGGACGTTTGAGGGACCTCCCTCCGTCCAGCCGCCATGATCGCCAAGCCTAGAAAGGGCTGCTGACATGGCAGGACATGCATTCGAAGCAGCCATCAACTTTTTCCTCTTGTGCCATTTTAAAATACATCACTGTTATGGCATTGTTATTGCACTGCTGTTGTACTGTTTTTTGAATAATTGAGAAACCTCATTTTCAGTACTTAAATTTATGAAAATGATTGCGAATAATATTATTAATTGTCTCGTTACATTTTGTACTTTCATTAAAGAAATAAATAATGCTTTTTATTTCCATTTAAACNTAATATTATTAATTGTCTCGTTACATTTTGTACTTTCATTAAAGAAATAAATAATGCTTTTTATTTCCATTTAAACAATCTAAGATTGATTTTATTATTAATTGAGCTCTATTTTTATGGTATTTATTTATGACATTGTTTCTCAGGGGACTAACAAAATATTTTGATGCATGTGGACTTTCAACGAATGTGGTCTTGAGATGCAGATAAATTAAAAATGGGACCACAGAAAATATGTTCCACGGATGCAGGATTTCAATCCAACCGAATTCAATACATAGAGGTTCCACTGTATTATAATTTTTTCTATATTTTAATTGTCAATATTTTACAGTTCACATATGTTTCTCATTACTTTGATTTCAATTCAGTTTCTTTCTGGGTTTTGAAAGTNTTGTCAATATTTTACAGTTGACATATGTTTCTCATTACTTTGATTTCAATTCAGTTTCTTTCTGGGTTTTGAAAGCTGTACCCAGGCAGTTAGCACGTGATTTTACCAAAAAAATGTACTTTTGTTTAGGTGGTATTTCTCCCCTCCTCTGTGTGTCTGAGCGTAATTTGTTTCTTCTGGACAGCACGTAACATCTAGAGTCAAGAATCTAACCTTTTCGTTCATCTTTTGTTTGGGTTCTCTACATTCTTCACGTAGCATTGCTCTATCACTTCTCACCTCACAGTGAAACCTGCATGTTGTGTTCATGCTGTGCTGTGGTCGTGATGGCATTTTTCGGCACTAAAGTGCCTACTACGTTATTATGCAGTAGTATTCTTTTTTCCATCATGTAGTCAGTAATAGACCCAGTTTAAAATAATAATTTGTGAGTTGTTTTCTCTTCTTTTTAACTATTTGATTTGGTAATTCAAGATCTACGCCACTTGAATATTTTTCTGTTTTACCTCTTTGGTAAGTAACACTNTAACTATTTGATTTGGTAATTCAAGATCTACGCCACTTGAATATTTTTCTGTTTTACCTCTTTGGTAAGTAACACTCTAGTTTTATAGTTGTTTTATCCTTGTGCACCAGTTATGTTCACCCACTAATATCTTTGGCTTTTATAGTTTTGATTTAGTGAGGACGCATGCATTCAGCTAACATTTCTGCATGTGTTAGCTAAATTCCTTCTGTACGTCTTGGGTTAAACTTCCTGCTCATCGGCTGCCTTTCGGTTGCTGATGGCGATGTAGTCAGGTTTTATTTTAATTCCTCCATGCTGTGGTCTTGCAGTGGACATATTATCTTCTTTTGTAGTGAGATAACTTAACTGTTCCTGTGGATTCAACGATGGCATCATTCAGCCAAGTTGGTTAAATGTTATTTAAAACTGAGCTTTATCAATGAAATTTTACTTTAAAAATTAAAGTGTCGTACTTTGTTTGCCACACACGTATATATTAAAACAGAGGTTATGAATGAACATTTAAAATTATGACTTCTCCAAGTAACTTGTATTTATAATTTATTTATTTATTATACTGTTCAGGGTACCTCTTTTAATACTTTTAAGCAAGATTAATTTATAGCTTTTCTATTGACTAAAAGTTTGTCAATTTTGTGTTATGAAAGACCCCTTTTCATACTTTTGAGAAGCTAATTTACTTAAATGTTTTAATTGAAGTTAATTAATTGATTATCATGGTATGAGTTAAACTAATTTGTTATCACTGCTAGTGACCTAAAACTTTTCAAGGATTAATCTTTAATGTTGTAGTGCACGATCTCTGTTGTCAATTATTTTCTCACGCGTATTTGAATATTCTCAAGGTTTACTTATTTAAAACTGTCATTCAATTTGCTTTTGATAAATTCAAAGAAAAGATTTGATAATGCGCAACAACCAGTAACATCTTTTTTCTTTATTAACAATTCAGTCTTCCCCTGGACCTATATATGNGATTTGATAATGCGCAACAACCAGTAACATCTTTTTTCTTTATTAACAATTCAGTCTTCCCCTGGACCTATATATGTGTGTGTGTGTGTGTGTGTGTGTGTGTATATATACACACATGCACACGCATGCACACACACACAGATATGTATTAATTTTTTATTCTCTCTTTTGTGCCATGTATGATCACCCAACATGTTAGTTTATTTGTGTATATCGCTTCCTCTTTATTTGCCTGTGCTGGATCCTTTGGTAATTTCATTATTTTTGTGTCACTTTGTTATGTTCTAAAGGCATTTGCTTTATGTTATATGTGCAGAGGACTCTATGCATTTCTTTGTTTATGTAAGTTGATATTAATTTGTTTGTTATCTCCCTGCCATACATTGAGGAGGAGGGGGGCAGGAGGAGGCACTCTCAATTTACTGTGTTAGTTTCCCAGTCATCGTAATACAGGAACCCCATGTTTTGGCTCCCTTGTAGCTTCATTTGGTGGGGACTCTTGTAGTAGTGTTAGTTATATTCCCCTCCGCTGTGTACTCACATGGGCAGACAAAGTGTAGACAATAGGCAGAGGCCACTTCCAGTTCTTTATGGGTCTTCAACCCAGCCAGCAAGGGACTCGCGCAGGAAACTAAATTTGTCTAGACTGAGTGCACTTAAAAATTGTCTGCTTAAATTTCATTTCTGTGGAGACATGTTTAGGTTCAATTCTTGGCCATTTAACAAGCGTTTGTCTCAAAGGGCAATAAAATGCTACACCTAGAATTTCTTCCTAAATCTTGATGCCTGATCATATTATACAGCACACAACATGGCCAGAACAACACTGCAGTGTGTTAGGCTAGGCGCATCATCATCGCATGACTAGACCACAGTAACCAGAACTACACAGGCATCCAAACCAAGTAGACACCTCATGCTAATTCCCTGCAGTTAGCTTGTACCCTGGGCTTGTTCATTTTGAGTACGGTTGGATGAAAGCGCATCTGACATGTGACGAACTCCTAGATGGTGATACCGCGAACAGCCTGTGCAGATGCCTTCAAGTTAAACATTTTCAGGTTAGCAGCAAACAAGATGACATGTAACATAAAATAAACACCAAATGTTCTTTTAGATAAAACATAATTTATTTCCTGTGTTTCTAAACAAACTGCCAAACACAAAAACAAAAAAAAATGCTCTTTAAAAGCAACACCGAATTAGTTATTTGTGGCAACAAAACTATTAAAAATAGTTTTATGCCCTCTCCTTTGTCACTACTCAAAACAAAGGCATATTAAAAAATTGGTTGAAACAATTAGGAATGAAAAAAAAGTCCATGTTGACAAAGTTATTTAGTTATTTTCAATTAGAAGCTGTACTTTACTTGGCTGGTACCACATAAGCACAAAAAAGGTCCTGGCACGATAGGCGGTTGGTGTTGGCAGCTGTTCAAGGACAGTGCAGTGGCACAATTTCCGGTTGGTGGTTGTTGTTGGTGGTTAGACCTAGAATCATTTCAACTCACGGTTGGAGTTTGGTGTTGGTGTTGTTGTTGGCGATTGGTGTTGTAGCAAGTTAGAATACCTTGAACTTTTACCACCAACCTACAAATAACAGAGCGTTTTCTAGGTTCTAAACGAGTGACAGTGGAAAATCATTGAAATAGCAGAATATAATTGTGAAAATAAAGATATTTATATCAAGCCAATAATACCTGCCCATACTCAGCAACCAGCAATATTTAATATTAAAAATTGCCATATGTAATAATATAATAGCTACAGCAAATCAATAATGTTTATTGCACTTGCACACATTATTGGTACTATTGCATGAATACAGAATAAACTGCAGTCACTATATTAATATCATTTCTTTATAAAATTAAGAAAATTTTATTCTCTGCATAAGAAAATAACTTGCAATGTTTTTAATATTGATTAATTTAGTGTGATTTATTTTAAAAGACTTTATAAATCTCAGCAATAAAACTTTTGTTCACTTCATTTTAAAAATTCAAATTTCCACAGTAGCCAATTAAAACAAATGATACAACTTTTTAAGACCTTACTGGTATCTGTTGGCAGAGCCATGAAATAATTTACAACACCACCAACTCTGACTATTGTGCCATGGAACACATTGCACACTAACACCAACAACCACCACCGCTAACCGCGTATTGTGCCAGGGGTTAAACTCTCACTTGTGGGATGTCTTACGACATGGTCAGCCCCAGTACATACTGTAGTAAGGTGTACAGCATTTGGAAATACATCAGACAGAAATACCAGACAGCTTTGAAATTTTTACATGAAATCTGGCAGTTTTCCACCTCCAGCCCACAGACAGCAGTGCATACATTAAGCAATGCATTTACCTAGAGCTTTAGCAATTCAAATCTGCTTCTGCTGAATTTTCCGATACTGGCCTAATCAGCGCTTCTGCTCATGCGATAACTCCACAGATAATTTTCTGCTGATTTGACGAAAGTATAATGTTGGGGGGTAGTTATAAGCTTTTCTTCCATACAAATTGAGAAGAATTTGTCTTTGCGAACATTAAAATTTTCCGTATAATAAAGCGCTTTCACAAGTACATCACGTCAAGGGAACAAAAGCGTCAGTGAAAGAGAAACTTAACTTCCACTGCTTCCACTAGTTTTTGTCCCAAGCATGAACTGGGGATGCCATTCTGCTGTGAGATGACAACAAACCAGCTTGACAGTGAGGAGGGTCAGAGTCACAGGGGAGAGGGAAGAGCGTGTTAGATGAAGGGAGGAGGGAAGAAGTGGGACTGTTTTCACAGTTGCACCCATCAACAAAAGGTGATGGATCTGAGTACATAACACAAATATAATGCAGATTTTCTGTCTCAAAAAATTCTTGTATCTTTCCCTTTCTTTTCTTAACCAGGTTGATTATTTTAAGTTTATAAGCTCCAGAATATGCTGTGATATATTGCACCCACCCACACCAGCAAAGCAGATGTTGACGTCTGGATGGAGATTAAGACTTCTTGTCTGCATGCATCAGTTTGTTATTTTAGTCCCTTGAAAAACTATCCATGCAGGTTACAATGTATGTGTATCAGTTTTAACTTACGTTTGTATTCAAATTTTTTTTGAGTATGTATTTTAGTTATAAATAGCTTTCACACAGGTTATCAAGATTATAAACTCCTCTACCATATATAAATTTGGTACATCAGTTTTGAATATTATCTCAAGACAAGTGCACACGTGAATTTTCCCTTCTATAGCGAACATAGAAAGATTCATCATAAAAAAAGTTCTACTATTTAGTAACATTTTCACGTTGAAGATCAATTCTGTGACTGGCATTAATTTCGAATTTTCCTGTTCATAAACAAATTTGCTTATACCAACCCAAATGTGTAGCAAACCATTTTAGCACAAAACATCAATTACCCTACATTTTGTTTTTTTTTTTAAGAATTAGGTGTAGCAGTACATATTTTGCAAGTAATATTAACCTTATCTATTGCAGAATCAATGCATGTACAAAACAATCCACAATTTTTGCGTCAAGCCTATTACTTGACTGTCAACAGCAACCAAACATGTAAAAAACTTTATGCATGCTCCCCATTTTATGTTTTGAAGAATAGGTATTTTTATTAACATAGACTGACATTTATTTTTATTTTTGTCTTCACTTAAACTTGCATGGTTGTTCCATTACTGCATTTTCTTTTTGGTTACTGTAAACTGAAATAAGTTAAAAACAGTTTTTAGTTTTGCTGCATTTCACTAGTACCATTGTTTAAGTATAATAGTATAGCTAAAAACCACAAGTAAAAAGCTTGTTCACACGTTGGCAGCACATCAGTAAATTGGCAGCACATCAGTAAATTGGCAGCACATCAGTGATCCGGCACATCAGCATAATTTTGTGAATCGGCACAGTTCTAATTTAACTTATCTAAAAATTACAATACCAATGTAATGGACTTAACTTTCTTTCCTTCCAATAATTTTCCAGAATGATTGCTAGGTAAAGTATAACGATGAAATCACAACGTTAATCTGTAAAATGTAAGCTGTGATGGAACATTGCTTCTAGTCAGTCTGCAACCTCCTCTTGGCCTAAGATATACTAAGCCTTCCGCATTAGGCCCTCATTACAAACTGTGAGCCGGGAGGTGTTAGAGAGCATCTCTCACTAGCGGTGCTCCATTCTCATTGCACTGTGTAAACTCTGATTATTTTCGTTTCTAACTCTTGTTAGATTTCTCCTTAGCCATTGGATATATACACTGAAGAGCCAAAAAACTGGTACACCTGCCTAATATTGTGTAGGGCCCCCGCAAGCACGCAGAAGTGCCGCAAGACGACGTGGCGTGGACTCGACTAATGTCTGAAGGTATGCAGGAGGCATTGAAATCNCTGCCATTGTAGCAGCAGTAACCGATCTAGCAACTTTGCCAGACGCTTGTTGTCTTATATAGGCGCTGCCGACCATATTACGTTACTCTGATTGGTTCCATACCTCTGTTATTTACATACGCACGCCTATACCAGTTTTTTGGCTCTTCACACTATTGGTTCTCTGGTTATTTTCTATTTGGAAATTGCCAGAGAGTCCAANGTCATTGTAGCAGCAGTAACCGATCTAGCAACTTTGCCAGACGCTTGTTGTCTTATATAGGCGCTGCCGACCACACATTACCTTACTCTGATTGGTTCCATACCTCTGTTATTTACATACGCACACCTATACCAGTTTTTTGGCTCTTCACACTATTGGTTCTCTGGTTATTTTCTATTTGGAAATTGCCAGAGAGTCCAAGAAAATGTAAGGTGCTTTATTATCTTTTATGAGATATGTTTTAAGTCGCTCAGTGTCGTAATCCAGTGGCAAGCAGTTGCAGAGATCACTTAATGCAGAAGGCTTGCCAATGTGTGTGAAGAATAAAAAGAAAGAAACCCATTTATCATATTCACAAGTTCACAAGTGCATGTGCATTTAATTCATTTATGCTAGATTTTGTGGCCAGCAAACTACGCATATAATTTCACCTCAGTAATAATTTTTTAGAATGCATAAATGTTAGTGTGGGTTATCAAGTTTTTTCATAGTGCATAAAAATCACATCTGAGAAGCTTGGAATCAAAGTTTTTTGTTGCAGCAAATAATTTTCCCTCCACTTTCTACATACCAGTACTCTCAGAGTCAAAACTAACCTGGTGTATAGAAAATAATTGATCAATTACATGAAATTACTTCTGTCAGCAAGGAGACTTTTACACTCGTTCCTGGTTAGGGACATTTGTTTAAATGTCTGATTTAAAGCTACATATAGTAATACATTCCAGTAAATCAAAATAAAATTTCAATTTAATTAATGACAGTAATTTTTACTATGCAAAGTGGAAACTGTATAACAACAGTAATTAATCATAAAATAATTTTAAAAATTCTGGTCAAAGATTACTGTAACATCACCTAAAAATGCTGCCNACAACAGTAATTAATCATAAAATAATTTTAAAAATTCTGGTCAAAGATTACTGTAACATCACCTAAAAATGCTGCCAGGTCATTTTTCACGCTCTTGTCTATGTGATTTATATGGATCTGTCTCTAACACAGTTGTTACTACTGCCCTTTTGTTATCATCATGAAGAAGAAATGACACAATATTTCTTGAAAGCACAGTATAATCTACTATGAGCTGACGCAATTATAATTTTTATCTATTTCAANGAAGAAGAAATGACACAATATTTCTTGAAAGCACAGTATAATCTACTATGAGCTGACGCAATTATAATTTTTATCTATTTCAATTTAAATAATTTTTTGAGATGAAATGAAAAGATGGAGAATTCTTAAAATATTCAGTTTATGGCTACCTCACCGTCATAAAAGCAAAATAAGTTACTCATACGGAAAATTTCTCATTAAAATAAGAGACAGACAAAAGCATAACCTGTCTATATCAACCCCATTTATTGCACCCGTCTTTCTATATTAACTTGTTTTTGAGGAAACGTTCAAAATATCAGCAAAAATGTTGAGGGAAATTGGCTGGAAAATAAGTTTGTTGAACTTTTTATAGTCACTACAAGTTGNACAACAATAATTAATCAGAAAATAATTTTAAAAATTCTGGTCAAAGATTACTGTAACATCACCTAAAAATGCTGCTAGGTCATTTTTCACGCTCTTGTCTATGTGATTTATATGGATCTGTCTCTAACACAGTTGTTACTACTGCCCTTTTGTTATCATCATGAAGAAGAAATGACACAATATTTCTTGAAAGCACAGTATAATCTACTATGAACTGATGCAATTATTATTTTTATCTATTTATANAATATTTCTTGAAAGCACAGTATAATCTACTATGAGCTGACGCAATTATAATTTTTATCTATTTCAATTTAAATAATTTTTTGAGATGAAATGAAAAGATGGAGAATTCTTAAAATATTCAGTTTATGGCTACCTCACCGTCATAACAGCAAAATAAGTTACTCATACGGAAAATTTCACATTAAAATAAGAGACAGACAAAAGCATAGCCTGTCTATATCGACCCCATTTATTGCACCCGTCTTTCTATATTAACTTGTTTTTGAGGAAACGTTAAAAATATCAGCAAAAATGTTGAGGGAAATTGGCTGGAAAATAAGTTTGTTGAACTTTTTATAGTCACTACAAGTTGCATTTCTCTTGGAGAACGCTGTAATGGATATAGTGCATATCTAAAAATTGGATAGCACCTCCCCTAGGTCGCCAGTGCTAGCCAATACCTGTGACTTCGTCCGCCTCTGCCCACCCTCCACCCCTCAGGCAGTCCAATGTTTCCGCGCACGAATACTGTCATGTGTTTATTTGTATTTGTATTTCTATTTGCATCCCATACACTGACAGCCTCAGCTGTATACAGCATAGGACAAGTCCTGCCATTGTGCCCTCAGCTGGCTTGCCTTCGCACTTTGCTTGTGTTATAACTTGGATTTCTCTTGGTTTGTTGTTATTGTTTGACTACAACTTATTATGTTTAGTTTTTTTATTTCAATTTGGTAGCATTTTGACTTCATTTTGCGAACTACTGTCGAGAACCCGCACCTTTTATACAGACTTGTGGTTTGGTTTAAACGAGTGGAAAGAGAGCCAGCTTGTCTGTTGACAATAAAGTGAGCATTTTTGAAAGAAGCCCTTTGTAGTTTCTTCTTTCTTCTGTTTGCATATCCTTCTGCCTCATGTCAATGTAAACATTACCATGCAATTTAATTCAGTGATTACATCAGCTACACAAGTCTGCTGTGTTTTACTCAATAAATAAACAATCACAATGTAATCACTTACGGTGAACAACATAAACAATAGAACACTTTGTTTTAATAACATATTCTGCTTATAGTACTATAAAAATGACAAAAATGTTTTGCGTGTGGAAGTATTTTGAAGTGATGTATTTCATTTCGAAAAATTGCATTTGTCCACGGTTTTAGGATGGTAACAATATGTGCAGGCAGACACATCAAAATGTCCACTGCAGCGGTGTATGCATTTGTGTACGTACAAACAATTAATACTGAACGGAAGCAATCAGCGGGTGTGACTGTACACACCTGAAGAGCAGTATTAGTCACGTGTGGTGTGTAGTCAGTTGTGGAAGAGGAGACTGGGGGAGGAAGGTCTGTAGGTGCGTAAGTTATTTATCGCGCGCGTCTTTAGCAGGTGGCAGCCACCCTCCCCTCCCTGCCTCATCCAGCATGTGTGAAACAAGTATTAGTATTATAGCAACATTATTTCATGGCAATCTATTCTTGTCAACGCCTACATCACATTTTGAAGTGAATAAAAGTGTTTAATTATAAAAACTCGTAATTTTTGAGACACAGGCAAATACAGTGATTAAAATCTGTTTTCTTTACGACCNAGTGTTTAATTATAAAAACTCGTAATTTTTGAGACACAGGCAAATACAGTGATTAAAATCTGTTTTCTTTACGACCTTCAGTAATTAACTCAAATTTGGCACTTGCCATGAGTTACAGGAACTTAGTGCTTGCGCATTATTTGGTGACAAAGAGGTTTCACATATGCCCTTCCGTGATAGTTTCTCCAAAAGATGCATTTCTAATTAAATAAATAAATATTTCAGTAACAAGTCCTCTGATTTTCCTGCAAGAAATCACTGAAAATTGACTTTGCATTTGGTCACGTTTATGACAGGAGGAAGTCAAGTAAACATTTGTGGGGTATAATTTTATTCAGAAGACGTCTAACTACTGAATTAAATTAATATTTCATGCTAAAATCATGTTGAATTTATGCCAGAGATTACTGAACATGGTCTTACAATGCCTGGTAAAAACTTGCACCACTCAATATTTTTAACATTTTGGAAGACAATTATTTACTGGTTTTTTTTTCTAGGCAGTTTCCTCACCCACAGTACAAGGAACCCATTTTCTGTTTTCCTACAAATGGGCTTTTGTTGCTCCAGTAGATTTTTTGTCACAATGCTGTCATTGACTCAGTTTTTTTTGTTCTGGGGCAGCACAAAGCAATAAATAATGCATGCCAGAGGTCGAAAGGAGGTAAAGAACTAAGCATGAGTAAACATTCTGTGTCTCAACCAGGGTCACGTGAGCAGTTCTCACCTTCTCACCCCTCTTTCACTCTCTCACTTCCCGCCTCTCTTCCTTTCTTGGCTGTCACAAGTGGCTTGAAGCTGATTTTGNTCACCCCTCTTTCACTCTCTCACTTCCCGCCTCTCTTCCTTTCTTGGCTGTCACAAGTGGCTTGAAGCTGATTTTGCACTTGCCCATAGAGTTCCTTTATTTTTAGTAGAAGCAGTTCTTGTTTAGATATTGTACGTACAAGACTATCTTTTATTTGGCAAACATCTGCTTTTGAAGTGATGAATAATATTTTACGTGACCTCTTCCTTCGGCAGGGCCTGATAAGCCCGTTTTGTACCTCACCACTCCACAGCCAACACCAGAGCAGGNTCACCCCTCTTTCACTCTCTCACTTCCCGCCTCTCTTCCTTTCTTGGCTGTCACAAGTGGCTTGAAGCTGATTTTTCACTTGCCCATAGAGTTCCTTTATTTTTAGTAGAAGCAGTTCTTGCTTAGATATTGTATGTACAAGACTATCTTTTATTTGGCAAACATCTGCTTTTAAAGTGATGAATAATATTTTACGTGACCTCTTCCTTCGGCAGGGCCTGATAAGCCCGTTTTGTACCTCACCACTCCACAGCCAACACCAGAGCAGGTATTGTTCCAACGTACAAAGTGCATCAGTTCGCTTGCTGCAGGCATTTGTGCACGTGAACGAGATGTTCGTGCGAGTGACCCGTTGTGGCCCGTGTGCAAAGAAGACCGGAAACTATCTCTTTCCGAAAGCATGGCAAATTTCACGAGCGCACCGCCTCAAAGGGGACATCCACCGTAAAGTTCACCCTACAGTAAAATTCTACACACAATAACAAGTACTGGACATTGGTTGTTTTGTGGAGTGTATTATTCGCTGTAAAAACACGTTGCAAACTGGTGCAGCCATTGCACGCTACTTTATAGATACGTTATAACTAGCAAAAAGAGTAAGTGCATAATTCATCCTATAATTAATGTGATCTGTTACAGAAGTTGTACTTTAAATTTCTTGCAATATCTAATTTGGTGGAAATAGATTGTCAACATCGCAGGTAGTCGAGCTCAGACCGCCCTCTTACGACAACAGGCCGCCCCTTCTGGCAAGTTCGGCTACGAGACAGTAATTCACAAAAGACTTTCAAACCAACTAACTATCAACTGGCAATAGACAGCTCATGCATAAAATAATTAAACTTAATTAATGGAACACTTTGGATCCACAACATTTAAGGTTTTAAATTGCCGTTCACTTTTGGGTGCACCCATCAGATGCATGGGCACGTACAAAAAGGACNCAGGCCGCCCCTTCTGGCAAGTTCGGCTACGAGACAGTAATTCACAAAAGACTTTCAAACCAACTAACTATCAACCGGCAATAGACAGCTCATGCATAAAATAATTAAACTTAATTAATGGAACACTTTGGGTTCACAACATTTAAGGTTTTAAATTGCCGTTCACTTTTGGGTGCACCCATCAGATGCATGGGCACGTACAAAAAGGACAGAGAAAGTTTTAGTGTTTTGTATTTAATGTAACATGTCTGTTGTGCTTTAATTATAAGTCTTCATAACTGCATTAAAAATACTCCAAATTCTCATGCCACCCAATTGGCTAGGCCCAATCGAGCACTGCCATTATTTTCAGTCGTCGTTCAGCGGTCATCAGGCGAGGACGGTTTCGCCACTCGAGGTCCATCAAGTTTTGTGTATAACCAATTTATATATTTCAATAGCTTAACTTCTCTTAAAATGTTTTCTACTTAACCCCGAGTTGTGTCCACCACTCTCGCAACTCAAACCAAAGAGTTTAACTACAACTTAGCCATTTTTGGCACTTAGATATCAGCAAATCGGCAGAGCTTTGTGCGCCNTTTTTGGCACTTAGATATCAGCAAATCGGCAGAGCTTTGTGCGCCGAGCCTGCTTAAGTGAATTTGGAGCATTCTGTACTCTGTATAGAGAATTTAGCTCCATTGAACTTTTGCCTATACAGACATTGTGTTTCACCTCCATCATTTATCAACCTGACTGCTTCACAGTCATTTCAGGGCCCGGCATTCTCCGGGAAATGTTCATCTATTCTCCATTGTGTAACTAAAACACTGTATAGCGATCCCAGGGCATACGGAATGGGCTACAATTCCACTGTCGACTGCAAAGAGACGTGATTTATAGGGCCGGGGCAGCCAAAGCCGATCACCCTCCTGAGAGAGTCTTGTGTTATTCCGAGTATGTACTGAGAGAATGGCACCCTTAAGAACGTTCGAACATCTGAACATCAACCTCAGTATAGGCCCTATAAACCCAGTCACGTCATTATCTAGTCTAAAAAAGTTTGATCTCTGTGAAAGAGGTGAATAAATAAGGTCATTACATTTGTTTCCTTAAAACCTTCAAAAATTATTTATTCAAAACCACGTCCTACTTGCAATGAGTTGCACGGCACTCCGGCTCAATGCTTATGGATTATTTGTCAACAACGGGGTATCCTATAAGACCTTTAAGGATATCAGTTTATTCATTCTCTGATTCTCTAACATGAAGTCATTGAAAATGGACTCAAGTAGTTGATCGTCAACCACAAATCACTATCTCCATATCAGTAAAATTAAGGCCTGAAAAGTTGTGACCTACTATTTGTCTCAAATATCCCATTTCTGAGTGCTGATCCATTACTTGGTTGGCAGGCATAACCTATTCCTCTGTTCCCCATAAGAACCCCTAACCTTTCACCCTGGTTTNTCTCCAGGAAATGTTCATCTATTCTCCATTGTGTAACTAAAACACTGTATAGCGATCGCAGGGCATACGGAATGGGCTACAATTCCACTGTCGACTGCAAAGAGACGTGATTTATAGGGCCGGGGAGGCCAAAGCCGATCACCCTCCTGAGAGAGTCTTGTGTTATTCCGAGTACGTACTGAGAGAATGGCGCCCTTAAGAACGTTCGAACATCTGAACATCAACCTCAGTATAGGCCCTATAAACCCAGTCACGTCATTATCTAGTCTAAAAAAGTTTGATCTCTGTGAGAGAGGTGAATAAATAAGGTCATTACATTTGTTTCTTTAAAACCTTCAAAAATTATTAATTCAAAACCACGTCCTTCTACTTGCAATGAGTTGCACGGCACTCCGGCTCAATGCTTATGGATTATTTGTCAACAACGGGGTATCCTATAATACCTTTAAGGATATCAGTTTATTCATTCTCTCATTCTCTAACATGAAGCCATTGAAAATATACTCAAGTAGTTGATCGTCAACCACAAATCGCTATCTCCATATCAGTAAAATTAAGGCCTGAAAAGTTGTGACCTTAAAAGTACGTATTGTTACTATTTGTCTCAAATATCCCATTTCTGAGTGATGATCCATTACTTGGTTGGCAGGCATAACCTATTCCTCTGTTCCCCATAAGAACCCCTAACCTTTCACCCTGGTTTNTGATCCATTACTTGGTTGGCAGGCATAACCTATTCCTCTGTTCCCCATAAGAACCCCTAACCTTTCACCCTGGTTTTCTCAACCACAGTGTTTTTGACAAATGTAAACCCCACAGTTCGGGAGGAATAAACGTTAAACATTTTTATTTGTAACATTGCACAAAGTTTCTACTTTGCCTATTGCCCTAATAACTATCACATACGAACAAAACTACCTAGATATGAATTTGTAATTACAGTGGACTCTAGTACTGGAAGCACATGTACCGATAAACTGTATCCGCAGTTAATTTTCAGTGGCCCCTGCAAAACTTCTATATAAATAATGATAAAGCTACCCGCTTGTATCGTTTATAGGATATTGCACTGATCAAAATATATTTTGGTCCCTTAACCTAAGATTTCTGGCAACAATAGTTTTTAAGTTGGTTGTTTATGCAAATGTCTAATAATTGCATGTGATATACATCACGCGTGCCACCGATTATGACTGCTCTGCAGCGCGATACCAGTCTGGTTTTCTCCCTCCTCTCACACACCTGACGAGAGAGGAAGCAGTTACCTGGCAACCAGCATGGGAACCTAGCATCCTCTCATTATCAACCCTCTTTCTGTCTCTCTCAGTCACACACATTTCTTCCTCCACTTACATGCCTTCGAGGGAGGAAGCAGTTGTCTAGCAAAATAAAAAGTGCGTCCTCTCTGTCGGCCGCTACCACTTGCACACCTGGCGATCGTTGAAATTTTATCAAGATTATTTGTCGCTCAAAATAGTTGCACCTTCACTAGTACTTCAAAGCAAAATGGTTTCACCTGAAAATGTTACGCAATACATTTTAGTGAGGAATTATTATTTGCAAAGATATTTTCTTTGGTTATTAAAGATTTTTTTTTCCCCTAAAGTTGGTGTTTAATTGTATCTGGCGTAAAATTAACATAATTTAAAAATGAAATATTAATTTGACTCAATGGACAGCACCTTCACAAATAAAATGATACGCCTAGATACATATACTTGACCACCCCTTGTAGCCAAAAATTGTTTGAACATCANACCTTCACAAATAAAATGATACGCCTAGATACATATACTTGACCACCCCTTGTAGCCAAAAATTGTTTGAACATCAAGCGACTTGTATTACCAAGCGTAAAGTTTGTTTTCAGTAACTTTCTGGGGGAAAATAGGAGGATTTATATTAATTTATTTCAATAGACATGCTCTTTTGAATAAAAAGATATCCTGTATGGGCCTATTTGACACATTTTGTCATCCGATAATGTGTAAGCACTGAGCCAGAGTGCAGCGTAAGTCGTGACAGAGGACATGGTTCTGAATGGTAATTATTAAAGAAAGTGAAGAAATAAATTTTAATCGCCTTATTTATTTATTTTTGTCTCAAAATTAGAATTTTCTTTTCAGTGAAATATAACAAATTACTTTAAAAGGCAGACATTGGCCATGTACGCAATGTGTCGCCAACATGTAGCGGCAGGGAGGGGTAAATAGTTTCACTCCTCCTTCTGCCACCCCTTCTCTGTCTGCCCACCATGGCGTGAACACACTGCCCAATCAATCTCTCCACGCACTCTCAGCTGATTGAGTGCATGCGAGACATTCAAAGTTTGAGTTGCATTCTGTCTCATATTATTTTCATTTTCAGAGGGTTTGAAAGTTTTAGGTCAGCTTGCATTTGGTGTCTGATTACAATCAATTATATATGGTATTTTGAGATGTTATATTCTTTATTTAAACAAGTTGAGGTGAAATGTTTTTTAATGTATTATTTACAGTAATACTAATACAGTAATACTTTTTTTTAAATTCCCATTTTTATTGTGTTTATTAGCTAAACTTTATTCACATATAATGTATAGCTCTAATTACATTCAAAATCAAGTCCAATAGGGTCAGAAGTTGTATTTTATTGATGTACATGTCAGAGCCCTCATATATAGAAATCTCGCAAGTATAGAAATTTTTTGACAGTCCCTTGAAAAATAGTAGATATTTTCTCACCGGCATATCAAAGAAAGATATTTGTTCCTCTTTTCAGCAGTTCAGTGAAGTGTTTTTATTAGTATGTAGTTTCACAAAGGGCGGTCTCTGGCAACCCTGGCACATAAAGTAACATCAGGCAGGCATGGGTTAACATTGGCAACCTTGATGAAAGACGAAAACAGTTAACTGCTAGCAGAGTGGTGTGTATTTTAAGATCTTTCCTGCTTCCAAGTTATACAGTAGTTGCAAAGAGAATCGCAATGGTTAACAATCAAAATAAATGTAAAACTTATTTTTCAACCTATTTCCCACTAATTTTTCAATTTTTTTTAGCCAAATTTTTTATAGTCCTTCAAAAACGGGGTTGTTATTTTGAAAGGCTCATTATTCCTGGAGTTGTAGTGTTGAGAGTTGCTGTATTTTGAATGAATGATATTGTAGTTAACTTTGAAGGTACCATCCACTGAACTGATAAATATGAAAATTATTAACTACGAAGCCCTTGCACTTTCAACTTTATTGTAAAATTATAATAATTTTCACGTACCTAACACTTCCTTTTCATATGCATCCAATTTCTCCTTAACGACAAGTCCGAATGCTGCTTCGTTGATAGCAGCAGTTGCATTGGTGAGGCCCAAGTCTTTGCAAGAGGCCACGGCCTCCGCCACGATCGTCTCTGCATCCTGGGTCTCCGTGAGGAGCCCTGCATCCCCCAGCCGCAGCTGCGTCATCAGCAGGTGCTTCAAGTAGTCTGGAACAGTCGTACACCGCGTTTTCCACTCCCTGTGCTAGATTCACACACACTGCAAACTTAAAGTGAAACTGTAATGTTACTTCCCAATGCTGGTGCTTGTTTATCTCTCTTATTTGCACTGAAACCAGCCTCAACCCTGGAGGAAATTCACAAATTATTGCATTCAGTGTGCATTTCTGCACTCTGTTAGAGTGCAACAATGATGATTCACCAATACACACCACATAACATGCTGTGCAGTTTCCAGATGTATAGCTGATGCAATTACTATGATTACCAGTAATCACAGACCAAAAACTGCTTTCACTTAATGCACAATAGGGGTCACCTTATTAGATAAGAAACACAATACTGATTTATAGAAAGAACTGGAAGTAGAAACGTTGCTTGAAAAGCTGAAGAAGACAACAAGCAGTGGCGTGAACATCTCGGAAGAATGCCAGAAAGAAAACTACCAGCTTTAGCAATGGGATACCGACCGAGAGGAAAACCAGACGTAGGAAAATGGACACTGGAACAGGCTGAAGATGCCTAATCCATAGAAGAAGTAATTATTCTATTTTGGCGCCTTTACAAACTTGAGTTCCAATGCTCAGATCCTAATGAGTTAGGCAAGCTAGTGTTTGACGAATGCCACACCTGGCACATCCAATAACATTACAACATGTACACTATTTGTAAACAGATACATGGGTAAACTATTTACAGTGAAATCCCGATATTTCGCATCCCGATTATTCGTATATCCTGCTAATTCGTGCAAATTTGCCGGTCCCTTAAGAAAATCCCTTTAATTCGTTAAAAAAAACATGCATTCCGGTCCCCTCGATAATACGTATTTATTTTGGTGCTCGAGCTCAATTAAAACGTCTTATAATTCTTATTTCCAACTTAAAAATCTTGTTAACTCGTAATGTTTTTAACCCTAGACTGTACACCAGCTCTAGATTTATGCAATTCGGCAGGGTAAAAAAGACCAGAAGGGTACTGAGGGACGTAGGAGGGTTTGAAGGGCAGGTAATGACGCAGAGTAGGCTGTGAGGCAATGTGTTTGTGATTCCCAGAACTAAGAGGTGCCTTGCTGTCTGGTCTACGGTTATGAGAGGGTAGAAAGGAGCAGAGCGAGTGAAAAGTTAGTCAGTTCGGTCTTAGCCATGCCTCCAAAAAGAGCTAATAAGTGTCTTTCCATTAGAGAAAAAACAGAAACCATTAACGCCGTTGTCAGTAGTGATAAACAAATTGACGTGTCCAAACGTTATAACGTTCCTCTTTCCACAATAACATCAATTCTGAAGAACAAGGACAAAATCGCCTCCCAGACATCGGACAGCAAAGTAAAGCGCTTTAAGACTGGTGAGTATCNTGCCTCCCAGACATCGGACAGCAAGGTAAAGAGCTTTAAGACTGGTGATTATCCACAACTAGAAGAGAATTTTAAAAAGTAGTTTGCGCAAGCACGGAATTCGAATGTACCAGTTGGAGGAAACATTTTAAGAGAAAAAGCAAAAGTTGTCGCAGAAAACATGGGAATTAAAGACTTCCGTCCGAGTGATGGTTGGTTTGATAGGTTTAAAAAAAGGCACAGCATAAAATTTAAAAAGCTTAGTGGGGAAAGTGCGAGTGTATCGGCCGACGTTTGTTCTGAGTGGAAAGACGAATTGGGAGAAATAATCGATTCTTATGAGCCCAACAACATTTTTAATACTGATGAGACGGGGTTATTTTTAAGTGTCTCCCTGAGTGATGAATGTGTTTTAAGGAAGAAAAGTGTCATGGCGGAAAAAATAGTAAAGAACGTGTAACCATATTGTTGGCCCCCAACATGGATGGATCTGAGAAATTAAGACCGCTCATGATAGGCAAATCAGCCAAACCAAGANAGAAATTAAGACCGCTCATGATAGGCAAATCAGCCAAACCAAGATGTTTTAAAAACATAAAAACTTTTCCGAAGACCTATGGTGCAAACAAAAAAGCGTAGATGACGGGCAAATTATTCAAGGAATGGATACGATAAGTGAATGCTGATATGGAGAAAAGGCAGCGAAAAATTCTACTTTTCATGGATAATTGTACGGCCCACAACAATACCCCACCGCTCAGTCATGTTAATGTTGTGTTTTTGCCTGCCAACACTACTTCTAAGCTGCAGCCTCTAGACCAGGGCATAATTAAAACGTTCAAAACCTTTTACCGCAAGGAAGTAGTGATGCAACTCCTTGACAGCATCGAGGATGGGAAGGATCATAAAATCACCTTATTTTCAGCCATGAACATTGCTCACAAGGCGTGGCAAAGTGTTAGCGAAAGCACAATAAAAAACTGTTTTCGTGCTTGTGGATTCACGAAGGTGGAACTTTCATCAGCAGTTACTGAACAAGACTTAGAATGCCCTGTGAATTGGACTCGTCTTCCTCAAAATGAAGAAAATTCTATAAGCAAACTTCTAAAGCAGGTAAAACTGCTACCGGATCGCCATCGAGGGATTCTAACTGATGACGAAATTTTGGCTCGATCTCAGGACATTGATGGTGAAGGCGATGACGAAGATGATGTGCCGACAATTACACCTAAAGTAGCTAAACAATACATCAACAACACGAGCCATTTCTTAGCGAAATCAAATGTTAGCGATAGAGTATTTTCTGCTTTGAACATTCTTGACAAAGCCATCGACAATACCCATCTGCAAGGCTTGCACCAAAAGAAAATTATGGATTTTTTTAAACGTTAATTTTTTATGTGTTTTTTTTAATATAATTATTGATTTATATATGCATATGTACACATAATATGTAGCAATGCGNTTAATTTTTTATGTGTTTTTTTTAATATAATTATTGATTTATATATGCATATGTACACATAATATGTAGCAATGCGTTTATCATTACATATTAATGCAAATTTGCATTAATCTCGTTATTATGTATTTTTTCTTTCTTTTGCTCCCGATTATTGGTAATCCTCGATTAAACTTATAGAGCTATTAAGTATAAATTGTAAGTCAGGGAACTGAATACAAATTATCGGGATTCTACTGTTCCTTGTAACATTGCAGGTCACTAAGGTCACTGGATTTTTTCTTTTCCCAAGATTTAGGGTAATTATTTTTAAATGCACTTTTTAAACAAATGGTTATGCCTATAGTCTCATATAGAATAAAAACAAAACAAAAGGGAAATTGTTAAATCTAATTTTTGTAAAGGTTTAAATAGGTTATTTTGTACTAGTGAATTAATTAAGTCTGTTTGATGTCGTGAGGCACTCGTTTTATAATTTTGTAGGGTTATATAATGATATTTTTCTGCTGTGGTGTTTAGTTTGTTTTGCTGTGCAGGTAGGGAAAAATGTTAGATTGGCGCCACTGCATTGGCAGGTATTTAGGTCGGCGGTGGCACAATACATCAGGTGAGCGAGCTGGGCCAATCAGGAGACAGCTCGTTCATCGATGTGGGTGCCCGGCATCATGATGTGAACAACAGATATCCTCGGGGCACCAGATGGGAAGGTCGTGATTGTGGCGGCCCAGCAGAAACTTTTAAATGCAATGTAAACAGGAATTGTAATTTAACTTGTGTAAGTCGAAGGCAGCACCGGTAAAATTTTACTTAATTTGGACGTTCAACCTCAAGGAATTTAACATGTAAATTTTCGAGACCTACAAGAGGCGCCGTTAATGCTTTCAGCTATGGACTCAGGCCGAGCTCATACGTTATGCATGTGCATGACGGGACAAAAAATTTTCTAATTCAGTTTAACAAATGCAGTAACTTGATGGTGCAATTTTCACGACTTGGCAAGTGTCTCACGATAAACATTTCGTCGGGAATCAAAGTGAAGTGTTTCCTGTAATAAATGTGACTTTAATAAAAAAAAATTATTAACTTTGAAAACAAGGAAATTCCTGGTCTTATTCACTTCAAAATTTATAACAAACATTTAACTATCACCCAACGTACAGGTAATTATTACAGCATGGTTTAAAGTAAAAAGGCTGCAAAAGTTGGAATGAACTCCATCACCAATACGATCCTGTTTCTTTGTACAGTGCTGGCCATGAGGACGGCAATGTAACAACCTGTGTATCTTATGCCCTCATGTATCTTGTGCCTTCGCATATCTTACGTATCCTGTGTTTCCACTTACAAATATTAAGAAAAAATATTTCACTGTGTATATTAAGCATATGGGAGTTTCAACAAGCTGATCAGGAGACAACATATATTTATGGACAGCTATTGTCATTCCTTGAAAACTATGTTCAAGTTTTTATTTTCATTTAAATAAACTGTTTCCAAACACCCGTTTGTATGAAAGACAGATGGCTGATTCTCGCCCTTAGAGTCCTGGAATCATTTTCTTATTCACCCTCAGGCTACTGCTCTCTTCTCAGCAACATTCCACCCTCTCCCCGGCACTCGCACACATACACAGAGAAAGAGAACGAAACAGAGAAAAAGACACACATGAAAAAAGTTTCACTACTATACTTTGTCACAAAACGTTGAGCGATGAAAGGAAGTGGCACCATCAGTAGGAGGTCATTTCTGTTTTGGGCGAGGGGGGGTTTAGAGAGGAATGGCCGTTAGGGTGGGGCAACTGTCACTTGCTGCTGGCTGTCCCCACTTCTGGCATTGGATAGAGGCTAGGAGGAAGTAGCAAGAGAGGGTGACCTAGTTCCTGTTGTCTCTGTCACCCTCTCATTACCTCTCACTTGTTACCTCCCTCCTTCAGCTGGTAACTGTATTTTATTATAAAACAAACACGACACACTTCTTTAATATTATCACATTCGCATGCCAACCACTTTCTTGTTGAAAATAGCTGCTTTTAACATAGTTATAATATTAATCAGTTCATAAAAAAATCCCCAAAAAAGTTGCCTTACATATCTTATGCTTCATCTTTGGAACTAAAAAAAAAACTGCAATAAGAGTGTGAGTTAAACTAGTAAATATGGTAAAATTTAAAATGTATTAAGATTAACAAAATATATTGGTGTTCAGTTTATAATAAATGAATACCTGTCTGTGCATTTTATTTATACTATCATTTAAATTACGTTAAGCTGAAAGTAAAATTGATTACTACATTTCGGCAAACTATCTGGTGTGAGTTTTTTTTAGCCAGATCTAGGTTATTATAATGACAATATGAACAATAAAAGTTTTAATTCAATCACGAGTCATTCTGTTTGAAGCTTTACACAACCCTGTTCTTGGCATCTTACTAATATTGCAATGTTTATATTATTGAAAACTGAATTTATTTTCTGTTTGATGCACACAAGAGTAATAGGTGGTAAATATGACACACATTTATATTTCTAACATATTGACAGTGATCATGCATGGATAAAGTCATTACACGCATGCATCACAAACACATGAGCAGGCCACACATCCCTACCTACAAAATAATACTGGTATGTAGCAATGGGCACATCATAAAATAAAAAACTTGGTTCAACTGAGCACTCTCCTCCGATTACTTCATCTCCTTTTCAAATACTTATTCCATGGTTTAAAAATTAACATGGAATAAGGGAGGGATGGTTTTTTGGATGATCAACTGTTCATCAGAAATGGAAAGATTCTGGTTTTCCCACATTAATGAATTCCTACTCTGCATCAAATTTTCATGCTTGGCAAAAATATTAATCTGATACCCTAAACCTACCGTGATTTTTTAGTGTTGTTAAGTTATTAATAATAGCCCTTTCATTGCTGACAGAGCAAATTACCAGAGACTAGATGATGATTCACACAGAAGCAACCTCGGCAGCACATCAACAGATTTATAACATTTTTGGCCCAAGATACAACAAACAACAACTTTCAACATGTACTCACCTGGAACTTGAAAAGTATAGCAAGAGAGGCACATCATTCGGAGAAGTATGTAAATATTCTTGTAGTACATGGGGTTCACCACTGGAAGTGGGAGCTCTATGTACCCTAAATGACCCAGACAGACAGTGTAGTTCTTCTGACATGTTTTGCATGGGTCACTCTTCTCTGATATGGGACCTGTAGCAAAAAGCAATAGCAGTACACATTCAGTGCGTTTACCATTCACATCAGCTGTTTACAAGTGAGCTAAGTATACCAGGGTAACAGCAACATTCCTGATAAATTGGAGAGGAAATTAAATCCAAACAGACTGCATTAATGGCTCATTTTTATAATCTGATTTCTCATCCATTTTCAAGGTAACTTACAAAATAGTTACTAATATAATCATGTATCTTTCTCTGCTTCCAAACAAGCCAAGGAGCACATTACAGGAACATAAGATGATTGCTGTTACCTGTATTACAAATGAGAGTATTTTGTAGTGATGGGTGAAGTCTCGAGAAATCGTATTGAGTCGAGTCAACATAGATTGTCTTGTCACTCGAGTAAAGTTTTTTTACAGCAGACATCGAGCTACTGAACATGCAAGTCGAGTCTCATGGTGCTTTTAGATTATAAACAAAACATATTAGCACCTAACAATTACCTTCCATGTTACTAAACTGCAAAAGTTGCACTGGACTGAAAACAATAACTTGGCTACATGCCTTAACATTTCGTTGACATTTGTGACGTTCAGCTGTGATAAGATCTGGTAGGTGTTGTATTCATGGCGTGAGACATTTTGCTTCCAATCGAAGAAGAACTTCCTCTTCGCCACCATGATGGTGACATCAGATAATGTTGGCAGGTACAGTCTCAACATGACACAAATGCGTACAACCATAGGAGACACAATATTTAAACATGAAAAGCATTTGTCTCATACCACGTCACACCTTCAGCAGAAATATGCATAAAGGTAAATTTGTCATTACTTTTCTCAACTAATTACTGTTTTAAAAACATGTGTTTTATAAAACAACTATTAGGTAACAAAAACTTCAAATGTGGACTGCTTGTCCGCTCACCAGGTGGCATGCTGACAGACCAGCCTGAAAGCTACCCTCCCACTCCACCCCTCTAAGAGTTCACTTTTTTTTTCTATCAGCACGACATTACTATTCATACCACAGTCATTCACTTGTCGAAGAGAGGGGAAAAAGTAGAGCTGTGAATCACTCACCCTGGCAAAGAATTTTTCTTATTGGAAGAAACTAGTCCCAACTTTTTTCTTGGTAAACTGTTACTATAAGAGGGAGAGGAAGTTATAAGGGACTGGCATTACACCCATATACATAGGTATACATTTACATTTAGGGTGCAAACTCGATTTTAACTAAAATAAATTTATACCAAACTCGACTTGACTCGACTTAACTTTCATACAACTTGAAACCCGACCTGACTCAACTCAAAGCTGTAAAAATCACACTCGCCAATCACTAANGACTTAACTTTCATACAACTTGAAACCCGACCTGACTCAACTCAAAGCTGTAAAAATCACACTCGCCAATCACTAGTATTTTCTATGAGTATATTTAAGGCTAGGCAGTACAATGTATTTACATACTGTTATAAAAGCAGTTTGTGGCTTTACAAAGTAAGTTATTCACTGTATTCTTTACAGCCTACACAAGACAGTGAGCTAACATAATGCAATTNTTGTGGCTTTACAAAGTAAGTTATTCACTGTATTCTTTACAGCCTACACAAGACAGTGAGCTAACATAATGCAATTGTGTGCCAAGAAGTAGCCCACCTTCTGTAGAAGTCGGGGTTGCAACATGCAGGGTCAGATGGCTTTAGCATATCAGCAGAATACTGCTGCCCCAGTAACCAATCAAGATCATGACATTAGTCAAAGGAGAATGTGCTGGAAAAAGTAGAACATGATGGAAAAAGAGAACCCACTGGACAAAGAACACACTGTAAAATAAGCTTCTTTTTGCAAATAAACCACCAGAAGACAGCAGACTTTCTCAAGGGTGTCTGGCCTGTTTTGTATTGTCCTTGAGCCACCGATTCGCCCTGCATCCACATACAATGGTCATCAAGCAGTAAGTAAACATGACTCCAGTGAACCATACCTCAAATGTGTTATAGACTATTCATGGTAAAGTGAACACTTTTGAAAGCCTTCTTATTTGGAATAATAATCAATAAATATATTTTGTTTTAGCCTTAGACGTTAACTTCCAAGTGTACTGGAATATACACACTGTGTTTATTACGTTCACGGCAACATCTACTTACAAAAGGTGGTTAAAGGATAAACAATGGCTGAACAAAAAAAGTAACTAGGGCCTCAAAAGTGCTCACTTTACCGTGAACAGCCTATAGGACCAACATTCTGTCAGGATTACAGTTACTTCACATTTCACGTAATGCTTTACACTTTCACATGTATGTAAAACATCTTTTCAAGTGCCACATCATGATACATCACATGAGCACATAAACTTTGGTATCAAATCCAAATTCACAAAATGTTTTGCTGTGTTTCAGATTAAAAAGTCTTAAAATTAAAGTTGTAGAGGCATATCAGTATGTAAACTCATGTGGCAGAAGGTTACTGATTTTTATTAATTCAAAATTTGAAAACTACAGTAAGCAGATGGCCATAATTTCCACAATAAAATACACCTGGGAGATGCAGAAATGTTATTTGTATATGTGAGTATTAACTGTGAGATGAATGGAGTAAATTAAATTGTTTAAATAATTTGCAAGGTAGGTACTTAGGTTTGCAATGTGGTGATGAACATGAAGCAANTGGAGTAAATTAAATTGTTTAAATAATTTGCAAGGTAGGTACTTAGGTTTGCAATGTGGTGATGAACATGAAGCACTGCATAAACCCTGTAAATACTACCAAATTTATAGTAAATTTCTTTAGTCCTCATACCCAAATGCTGCGAATTATCTGTGACCTAGGTGCTGTGCGTTTCTCTCTCTTCTGTACAAGCATTACGGTAGATAAGTGCCATATAGCTGTTTTCAGAACAGCTTTNGTGCGTTTCTCTCTCTTCTGTACAAGCATTACGGTAGATAAGTGCCATATAGCTGTTTTCAGAACAGCTTTCCTTTAAAATCTGTATTATTCAGTTCTTGATTCCATTTATTATATGCACTCATGTGATAATTTTACAAAATCNCTTTCCTTTAAAATCTGTATTATTCAGTTCTTGATTCCATTTATTATATGCACTCATGTGATAATTTTACAAAATCTTAGTTAACTATTTACAGTACTTGCGGACACCTTTACAGTTGCAGTTTCGTGCTTTGCCAAGAATGGCCACTTGAGGCTACTCTACGAACCATGTACACCTTCCTGCTTGGGTGGCTGTGGAATAGCGCGGGGGGGAGGAGTGGGGTGGGTAGTCGTCACAATTCTGTTTGGGCCACGGCAGACAGGAGGGGAGTGGAGGAAGCAATCTGTCTACCTGATTCAAAAAGGGAGGAGTTACATANGTTTGGGCCACGGCAGACAGGAGGGGAGTGGAGGAAGCAATCTGTCTACCTGATTCAAAAAGGGAGGAGTTACATAAAGACATGAAATACAATGGATGAAAGTATAAAACAGTACATTCACTAACAAGAAGAAAATACTGCTGATTTTCACAAATCACAGTTACCATATTTACCAGAATATAAGAAACCAAAAAACTGATGGTGGTCTTATTTTCGTATGCTAAGGATTTTGAAGTCAATGTATTTGCTTGAGTAGTTGTAAGAGATGTTCAGCGTTTTTTGATTAGCCATGTGTTTCATAACATTACAAGCCATCTTAAAAACATGGTAATTATCCACATGGTAATTATCCAGAGCAGAGGCTTTTCCGAAAAATGTGAAAATAATACCTGTAAGTGGTATATATGGTCATTACTAGTCACACTTAATAGGAATTTTATTGGGGCTTCAGGTAATTTGTAGTATATACCATGAAATTTGATGGTGGGGAAGGCTATGAAGATTGAGGTGTTTATGCGGTAAAACACATGATATTTGTGTCATATATATTTCTTTCGGGTCACTGAATAGTGTTTAATGTGAGAATGCCTCTCAAAATGAAACATTTTAAAACCGTTAAGTCACAGGGTATGTTTTTTGCAACAAGCTAAGGTTATACAGCTACAGTGGACTCTCTATACCGTTTCTCAGGGAAGAGTCAAAAAATTTCCATACATGCGAAATTAGAATAGATGAAGGTTCTCACATGAACATCTAAAAATACAACTTCTAGCCTTATTAGACTTGATTTTGAGTATAATTAGAGCTGTACATCATATGTAAATAAAGTTTGGCTAATAAATACAATAAAAATGGGAATTTATTACTGTAAATAATACATTATAAAACATGTTACCTTCATTCGTGTAAACAAAGAATATAACATCTGAAAATATCATATATGATTGACTGTAATCAGACACCAAATGCAAGCTGACCTAAAACTTTCAAAGCCTCTGAAAATGAAAATAATATGAGACAGAATGCAACTCAAACTTCGAATGTCTCGCATGCACTCAATCAGCTGAGAGTGCGTGGAGAGATTGATTGGGCAGTGTGTTCACGCCATGGTGGGCAGACAGAGAAGGGGTGGCAGCAGGAGGAGTGAAACCATTTACCCCTCCCCCCCGCTACATGTTGGCGACACCTTGCGTACATGGCCAATGTCTGCCTTTTAAAGTAATTTGTTATATTTCACTGAAAAGAAACTTGTAATTTTAAGACAGAAATGAATAAATAAGGCGATTAAAATTTATTTCTTCACTTTCTTTAATAATTAATCATTCAGAACCACGTCCTCTGATATACACACCTGTCACTACTTACGCCGCACTCTGACTCAGTGCTTGCACATTATCAGATGACATCTTTGCAAATAATAATTCCTTGTTAAAATGCATTGTGTAACATTTTCAGGCAAAACCAATCTGCTTTGAAATACTAGTGACGATAGGTGCAACTATTTTGAGTGACAAATAATCTTGATAAAATTTCTACGATCGCCAGGCATGTGTGGGGTAGCAGCAGAGAGAGAGGACGTGCTTTTTCTTTTGCTAAACAACAGCTTCCGCTCTCGAAGGCATGTAAAGGGANGATCGAAGCAATATCCAATAAACGATACAAGCTGGTGACTTTATCATTATTTATATACGAGTTTTGCTGGGACCACTAAAAATTAACTGTGGATGCGGTTTATCGGCTCATGCATTTTCGGTACAACTAGAGTCTACTGTATAAACCACAGTAATCAAGCAATGTCAGAATATCATTTAATTCTAATGAATTTTTTAAGGCTTACCCTCTTGATTTTCAACAGATGATTGTACTACGTAATAGTAGAAAACATATATGTATATATGTATGTGTGTGTGTATATATATATATATATATATATATATATATATATATACATAGACACACACACATAAAGAGATAGATAGAGAGAGAGAGAGAAAATCATACAAAAAGACGTTCACAGTCTTTGTTTATGTGCTGTTATGTGTACCGCCATGATAAATTACTGAACAACAATCATTCAAAAAGGAAACAAATGTGCGTCAATTTTGGACTTCCAGTTTAAGTTTTACCTATTTCCCGTGATAGTTTTGTATGCTGCGAGCGTGTGGATGTTCAGTGTGCCATGTGAAGGTTTATGGTTTACAAGTGCTATTAAGCATGTTTCATAGCGATTATTTCCATGTCATGTGGTAAATAGAAGTATTTCCTTTGAAATTGTTTTCATGTGTAGTGTTATAATATAATCATTGTGTGGTACTACGAGTATTTGCAGGGTTTACACAAATTGAATAGACAACGCGTCCTATATGTGTGTTATCAGCAATACATCACAAAGGAACTACATTCGCTGTAATTTATACTCCAGTTTTTTGCATGGAAAGTAAGTGTAGTCGTACTGTGTAGTGTTACATGTGACCTTGGAAATTGANATTTATACTCCAGTTTTTTGCATGGAAAGTAAGTGTAGTCGTACTGTGTAGTGTTACATGTGACCTTGGAAATTGAAGGGCTTACGTACCGCTGCCACTAGCCATGTCAAATGCAGAAGACCTAGCCAAATTAAACCTAACTGCACGACAGGTGAATCACAGGCAGTGATGAACCGACGCAAGCTTACTTATTATATTTTTTCTAACACACTATCTCGTGTCGGCACACTCTCCCCCTGTAAAAGCATATCATGGAGTTAGGTTAGGTCTTCGTGTATTTACCATGATTAAGGAACCCAAATGACATGTAATTTACATACATTTTACGCATTTTACCACACAATTTCCCTGATCTCATAGCCCTCCCCACTATCGCTTTTGGTAGTATGTAATGCAAATATCATGATGCCTCTAATAAATTCATGTTCTGTGTGATAAGTAATGTTGATATATACCATTTTCTGGGATGTTTTTTGTTTTTTTATGAAAAGCCCCCATTCTGGATAATTACCAAACACATTAACAGACTGTGCGTAAACCAACAAGGAGGTAGGTGTCGAGCAACTAAATGATGAGGCAAGGTGAAACTAACAACCAAAACTCGTCCATTTGTATAAATCAGCATAGGAAGGGTCTTCACACACACCATTGCACACTGCTGAACTTCGCATATTTTCATAAATTTTTTCAGCAATTCTTTTTACAATACTTACACAGCAACAGATACTGATACCCAGGAAAAGGGTGTTATTATTTCGAAGGGGCTGTTTTTCGAATGTTGACAGATTCTGACCAACACCCAACGCCAATATTCAAAATTTTTTTTACAAATTATCAAGACCATTCTTTACAATGCGTTAGAGGCAAAATCACACCTTTTATTTGTTAAATACAGTCAAATGGTACCCATGAATTGTCTCGTAAGATCTACGTGCTTGTAAGCTGAAAAATTGTGTTCATCATAAATTCTTTCTGGAGCAAAAATATGTTGTTTTAATGAAATATTAATTTACTTTAATATTTTGATGTCTTACGAGATAAATTATACCCTAAACAGACATAGGAATCCTCCCATCGTTGCCAAAAATGCCTAAACACAGGGTGCCAAGCAACTTTTAGCGAGTGCATACTCCATTTTCAATTGCTTCTAAGAGTAAAATCAGAGGGTTTATTATTTAAATGTTAACATATTATCACAGGTTCATTACCCGATCCTTTGCGAGTCTTATACACATGCGATATAAGGGTGGTAAAAGGTAGATGTCCTAAGGCAGTTACAATTAGCACGACTCCCTTCGCTAATGCTCTGAAAATGANATAAGGGTGGTAAAAGGTAGATGTCCTAAGGCAGTTACAATTAGCACGACTCCCTTCGCTAATGCTCTGAAAATGAGCCATGCGCCATGTGAAAGGAAACAGTGACCTTGCCACGGTGACATGAAGGAAAGCCCTCCCTCTATCAGCAGAGATGTGTGCACACCCTTCCTATCGAAACTGCTACTGTACTGTCTGGTGACTTGCCTAGCGACCACAGAGCAGGGCACGGACAGCTTATTTTGATTATTTTTGTACTCATTTACATAAAGTATAGTTGATTGTAGGTATCTTTTCAGTGCTGTAATATTATCAACACATGTNCTTTTCAGTGCTGTAATATTATCAACACATGTCAACCAGGACGCTCATCTTAGCAGTTTTGTGGCTCTCCTGGACTGTAAATATTGATTTACTCTGCCCATATCAGACGCTGGAAAATTATCCTAATTTCCATTCTTCTCTTGCTGTTACGCCGCACACTCCACAGCTCATCTTTGAAGCCCAGAGTNATAAGGGTGGTAAAAGGTAGATGTCCTAAGGCAGTTACAATTAGCACGACTCCCTTCGCTAATGCTCTGAAAATGTGCCATGTGAAAGGAAACAGTGACCTTGCCACGGTGACATGAGGGAATGCCCTCCCTCTATCAGCAGAGATGTGTGCACACCCTTCCTATCGAAACTGCTACTGTACTGTCTGGTGACTTGCCTAGCGACCACAGAGCAGGGCACGGACAGCTTATTTTGATTATTTTTGTACTCATTTACATAAAGTATAGTTGATTGTAGGTATATTTTCAGTGCTGTAATATTATCAACACATGTCAACCAGGACGCTCATCTTAGCAGTTTTGTGGCTCTCCTGGACTGTAAATATTGATTTACTCTGCCCATATCAGACGCCGGAAAATTATCCTAATTTCCATTCTTCTCTTGCTGTTACGCCGCACACTCCACAGCTCATCTTTGAAGCCCAGAGTTGGCTCTGCCAGCTAATGCCTCCTGTTAGACCGTGTATTGTTCCGCACTTCTCGTTATATTTATAATAATGCAGCCGCACAGGTGGGCGCCATGTTGTTAACGTTCGGCACTTGTTACACTCGTTATTTATAATAATGCCACGGCTTGCTCAGAGGTAGAAACAAGAGACTCAGTAAATTGAACGCTAGTTACTTAAGAAAGAAGATACAGATTAGTTTGATATATATATATATTTATATATTTATTTATTTATTTAACATTCAGCCACACAGTTCACAGACGGAGATTTAGTATGCAGAGTACGAACCTCTCTTGAGATAAATATACAAGTACAGAACAGCGCCACAGTGGTTTACCGTTTACTAATGTCTCAAAACTTGCATCGCAAGACTAATTTACCTCCTGTTCCCTCCTGGCACCCTAACGACCCCCCACACCGGCGGAAATAAGTTGATAGACTTTAGGTTAAGTTGAAAAAAANCTCCTGGCACCCTAACGACCCCCCACACCGGCGGAAATAAGTTGATAGACTTTAGGTTAAGTTGAAAAAAAATGACGTGAAAAGAATTAACGGTCGCGGGTGCTTGCCGGTGTGGGTGAAATACTTCACGCCTGATGCGTCTTCTCACGCCCGATGCGTCTTNCCCTCTCCCATGCGCTCGCTCTATCTATCTATCTATCTCTATCTATATATATCTCTATATCTATCTCTATATATATCTCTATATCTATCTCTATCTCTATATCTATCTCTATCTATATATCTATCTCTATATATATATCTATCTCTCTCTCTCTCTCTCTCTGCGACCAATATGCTATACCTNTATATATATATATCTATATCTCTCTCTCTCTCTCTGCGACCAATATGCTATACGTACCCTACTGTGCTGGGCCTGTGCTCCAGGTATATATAGAGCTAGCAGCCCACAGTTCAAGGCTGTCTCTCACGCCTCTGTTGTAAAGCGTTACTCTGTCCGAACATGCACCGACCTCTTCAATCACTGCCTGCATCACGCGACTCTGTAGCAGAGTGTTACTCTGCCCGAACCACAAACTGACTTCTTCAGTTTTAACTATTGCTAGCTGACCGTTGTTCATCAGTGTAGATCAGCCATACTCAACCTTTTTTTTATAGGGGCCACAAATACCGTTCAGTCATAGTGTCGCGGGCCGCAAGTAAAAATAGTTCAGGTCTAAGTAAATAAAAAACTTAATTTTAATATTTTAANAATATTTTAGGCTTTAACAAAGATAGTTTATTTAAACGTTTTAATGCGATTTTTGATACTGTGAACACTTTTTCAAAACTTTATCAAGATCTGGCTTGTTGCTGCTTGCTAACCTTATCACATCATCCAGATGCGAGTCTGTAAGTTTGTTTCTGTACACATCCTTTGTGTACTTCAGTTTTGAAAAAGACGGTTCGCACACGTATGTCGACCCAAAGAATGTTAATAGGATTTGAGCACTCCTTTGGACGCTTTTATATTTTTGGGGAATAATGCTNTGGACGCTTTTATATTTTTGGGGAATAATGCTCCAAAATTCCACATACTCCTTTTTTTCCCTTTTTTCTTTAAACAAAATTTTTACGTGGGTGTCGTTTTTAAAATCGATGAATTCATCTAACAACTCTGGGTAGTTACAATTCAAAATTGAAGTCAGCTCTGAGATAGTGGTTGTTTCTAAATGCCATGGATTTTCTACAAGCATCAAACATTTTTTAATTTTTCTTAGATCTTGAAACCTTTTATGAAATTCATCTAATAGTGCAGTTATATAATTT